>JAZDUH010000017.1:200000-272761 GCA_036419115.1 Scarus forsteni
TTTCTCTGTTCAATAGTGTTTGGATAAAACGTTTTTGTTTGATTGGGGGCAGTTGTTCCCGTGTCCTTCATTTGTTCACTCGCAGTGTCTCTGTGTCACAGGACATCCTTAACCTTGTATCAGAGGAATTAGCTTATTGCAGTGGGACTATTTTCCCACAGCTGGGGCCGTGGTTGATAGGTGCCAGGGTCTGTCCATTTGTAGGACGTCCTGAACACTGTATCTCTGGGGACCACGGCTGCTCCGAGATCCCCTGCAGTTTAGCCTGGGACTGTGAGGAACCCAGTTTCCGTGTGTGGCCACGAGGAGGCACTGCAGGGGTCTTGGTGGTGGAGAGACTGTGAACTTCTGAAGAAGATCTGAACCTTCTTCTCCTTCGTTCTCCTGTTAGTAGACAGGGCCGCAGCAGAGAGCAGAGAGACCAGCAGGAAGTGCACAACACTGACACAGCTGCACCCACTACCAGAAAACTGCAGACTACTGCACCAGACTCTCCACACACCCTGTGTGCATGCACACCCACACACCCCATTCACACCCATTCACACCACATTCACACCCATTCACACCCCATTCACACCACATTCACACCACATTCTCTCTCTCATTGAACCACACTGACTCTCACATTCACACCACATATAATTATTACAAGCACATGACAACAGATGACAACACAACACGACATACAACATGACATTTTTTAATTTTTAGCATTTAAGGGCACCAAACAACATATGACAACACATTACAACATAACACAATATATGACTTACAAATTTGTTTTTTGTTTTAAAGGGCGGCAAACAACACGTCACAAAACAACACAACACAACATAAAGGAATTCATTTTTTTTGGATTTTTTGGTTTTTGTATAAGGGCGCCAAACAACACATGACAACACAACACATCAAAGAACAACACAACATATAACATTTAAGTTTTCTTTATTTTTTTAGTTTATAAGGGCGACAAACAACAAATCACAACTTTGATGTAAGTTTTTTGTATTTCTTTCTTTGAAGTACATAAGGGCGGCAAACAAGACATTACAACACAACACATTACAGCATTACACAACATATGACATATAACATTTGGTATTTTTTTGTTTTTTGTATATAAGCTCCAAACAACACGTGACAACACAACATATCACAACATAACACGACACAACTTATGATATACAATTTTTTTGTATTTTTTTGTTTAAAAGGGTGCCAAACAACACGTGACAACACAACCCATCAAAGAACAACACAACATAAAAAGATAAAATTTTTTTGTATTTTTTTTTTTTTTTTTCTTTAAAAAGGGTGCCAAACAACATGACACAACACAACCTATGACATACAATTTTTTGCATTTTTTTGTTTTTTATATATAAGGGTGCCAAACAACATGTGACAACACAACACATCACAAACCAACACAAGACAACATATAACAGTTTTTTTTTTATTTTTTTGCTTTAAGTATATAAAGGCGCCAAACAATACTGACAACAAAATACAACACATCATAACACAACACAACATATAGCATAAAATGTTTTGATTTGTTTTTAGTATATAAGAGCGCCAAACAACGCTGACAACACAACGCATCAAAGAACAACACAACATAAAACACATAATATTTTTGTTTTTCAGTTTATAAGGGTGACAAACAACACATCATAACTTTTAACGTATCATTTTTTTCATTTTTTGGTTTTTAATAAATTAAGGCAGCAAACAACACGACAGCAAAACACATCACAGCATTACACAACACATGACATGTAACTTTTTTTGCATTTTTTTTTGTGTTTTTGTATAAAAGTAAGCCGAAGTACAAGTGACGACACAACACATCACAACACATCACAACTTACGTCATACTATTTTTTGTATCTGTATGTTTGTTGTTTAAAAAGCTGCCAAACAACACTTGACAGCACATAACACATCACAGCATGACACATGACATATAACTTCTTTTTATTTTTTTGTTTTTTCTAGTATATAAGGGCGCTTAACAACACTTGACAACACAACACATCATGACACAACACAACACAACACAACACAACACCACATAAAGGAATTCATTTTTTTGGAGTTTTTGTTTTTTATATATAAGGGCGCCAAACAACACATGACAACACAAAACATCGAAGAACAACACAGCATATAACATTACATTTTCTTTATTTTTTTAGTTTATAAGGGCGTCAAACAACAAATCACAACTTTTGACATATACTTTTTTTGTATTTTTTTTATTTTAAGTACATAAGGGGGGCAAACAACACATGACAACACAACACATAACAGCATTACACAACATATGACTATTCATTTTTTCGTATATAAGGGCGCCAAACTACATGAGACAACACAACATATCACAACACAACACAACTAATGACATACAAGTTTTTTGTATTTTGTTGTTTTTGTATATAAGGGCACCAAACAACACATGATAACACAATGCAACACAACATATAGCATATCATTTTTTTGTATTTTTTTTGTCTTTAGTAAATAAGGGCGACAAACAACAAATCACAACACAATATCACAGCATTACACAAAAAACATATAATTATTAATTTTCTTTGTATATAAGCATTTAATGGCCAAACAACACGTGAAAACACAACACATCACAACACAGCATAAATGATGACATATATTTTTTTGTATTATTTGTTTATAGTTTAAAAGGGCACCAAACAACACATGACAACACAACACAACAAAACATATAGCAAATCATGTTTTTTTTTGTATTTTTTGTCTTTAGTAGTAAATAAGGCTCCAACAAAACATGACAACACATTATATCACAGCATTACACAATATATACATATAATTTTTTTTGTTTTTGTTTTTAAGCATTTAATGGCTCCAAGCAACATATGACAACACAACACATATCAGCACAAAACAACATATATACTTTTTGTTGTATGTTTTTTAATTTAATATATAAGGGCAACAAACAACTCATGACAACACAACACATCACAGCACATCACAAATATAACATGCATGTTTTGTAGATTTTTTGTTTTTTAGTATATAAAGGCTCCAAACAACACGAGGACTCAACACAGCACAAGACCAAACAGATATTTTTTGGTATTTTTTTGTTTCTTTGTATATAAGGGCTCCAAGCATCACATGACAACACAACACATCACAGCTCAACACAACATGTAACACATAATTTTTGGTATGTTTTTTGTTTTTAGCATCTAAGGGCAACAAACAACTCATGACAACACAACACATCACAGCACATCACAACATAAAACATATAATTTTTTTGTATATTTTTTGGTTTTTAGTATATCCAGGGCGGCAAACAACACATAAGAAGACACTACACATCACAACACAACATATAACATAGAATTTTTTTTGTATGTTTTTTGTTTTTAGTATTCAGGCGGAGGCAAACAACACATGAAGACACTACACATCACAGCACAAGAAATAACACAGATGTCATTCATATTTTTGAACATAAAACCCACAGAAGATAAAAGGTAGCTTCTGGAAGGACTATCAATGATATTTTTGCAAGCGCTTGCCCAGGAGGAGCATATTCAGGCTCTTCAAAGGGGTCTTTCTAGACTCTGTTGCCAGAAGTTCAGAGGAGAATAGGGGAGGTACAGGAGGCAAAAAAAAGAAGCAGGAGTAAGGGGTGGAGACTGAGGGAGAGTGCAGATCGAAGAGCAGAGTTAGAGTCAGAATCAGAGAAGGAAAGATCTGTGGGAAAAAAAGGTTCAATGGTAAGGGGAAGGGTCTGGGGAGGAAGAGGAGACTGAGGGCCTGAAGGAGTCAATCAGAGTCTGAGTCAGAGAAGGAAAGATCTGTTGGGAAAAAAGGCTCAATGGTATGGGGAAGGGTCTGGGGAGGAAGAGGAGACTGAGAAGTGGATGACTGCTTTGGAGGAGGGGCTGAAGGAGTCAAAGAAGGGCTCAAAGAGTCTGAGTCTGAGTCTGAGTCTGAGTCTGAGAAGGACAGATCTGTGGGGAAAAAAGGCTCAGTGGAATGGGGAGGGGTCTGGGGAGATTGAGGGGAGGAGAAATGTTTTGAAGAAGGAGGTGCAGTCATCACAGGAGGAGAAGAAGGATCAGAGGAGCCGAAGATGGGGGTGGAAGATCTAGGGTAGGGTGGACAAGAGTCAGGGTTGGAAGAGAAGATTAAAGGTTCAGGGGTGGGGGGAGAGGGGGGGGGAGGGATCAGAGGAGGGAGAGGAGTCAGGTCAGGGACAGAAATGTCTGCAGTGGAGGAGCAAGAGTTGCCAGAGGGAAAAGTTGTCAGAGAAGGAGCGCTTCCTGGAGGGGCACCTTCAGACTCTTCAAGGGGTCTCTTTCTAGACCCAGAGCGCAGTTGTTCCGTTCTGTTCATCAGAACCTGCAGCTTCTCCATCCACGCAGGTCTAGAGACTGAAACGCCTGAGGGCTTTGACACCCCGGGGTTTAAAGTGACAGAAATGTCAGAGGAGGAGGAGGAGGAGGAGGAGGAGGAGAGAGAGTCAGAGAAAGAGGGAGAGGAGTCAGGTGAATTAGAGGAGGTGGATGAAGAGAAAGAAAAGAAGCTCAAGGGAGAGCTAGGAGTGGTGTGTGAGGTGGTCTCCGCGTGAGGAACCTGTGGAGCAGCTTGGAGATACCGGGACCTCCACGTACAGCATCCTGCATACTCCAAAGCCGGGCTCAAAGGGCTCCATCAGGACCAACTTTGTAGGGGGGGGTCCCAACTCTAACTTCGAGGGGCACTGGACCTTGTCCTTGGCAGTATGGCTTGGACCCCTCCTCAAGTGTAACACCAGGGGGTTCTGGTCCTCCACAATATGCCAAGGACCTGGATGAGGGATCCTGCGTCTCATCTGTAATCCTGGGAGTGCTGATCCATGTCCTTGACACCACTGTGAGCATGAACAGGGATCTGGAGACAGAAGCAAACATGTAAGGATCTGAGGTTCCACAGTTGGACGGACAACAGCAAATTGATCACAGAGACTTCTTTCAGCCATCACAGCTCTGATGATCAACTGCAGAGAAGTCAACCACACTTTGACACTGATCTGCCATGATTTAGTGAGGAGCAAAAGACTTTGGTCACCAACAGGGCAACTTTATCTAGACTCTAACAGTGCATCATTAAAGAGGACATCATGTCATTATTTCTAAGTTTAAAAAATCAGATATAGCTTTTGTAAGTGTAGAGTTAATAGTACAAAACTGAAATGTAGATCAAATGAAATCAATGATGGTTGAATTAGAAATAAACACAATTAAGGCCAATCACTGCTTTGGTTGATGATGTACTAATCAGAGTTTGTACCAATAAGTGAGTTATACTTGAGTCATTTTGAAATCAGAACACCTATATGAGTTTTACAGACACAGTTAAAGAAAGGTATTCCAATCATTAACGATCATATGAAATTAGCCTCTATGTATATTTCTATGAAATAATTCTGTTCAGGCAGAAACTTTTGTTCAAACCCTTCATTGTCAGTTTTGAGATGGAAATTCACATTCAATTAATGATTATTTGCTTTGAATTGAGGACAGCCTCATTGAGACATATACCCTACTAACATACTACTGGCCAGTAAATCTCTATAGTTATGTTAAGAAAAGGCAAAAGCCATTTATCCCAGTAACTTTGATAAACAGTCCCCTGTCTATGCACTATTTAACATGAATCCAAATAGGGGGACAGAGATGAAACCTCCCATGAATTTATGCTGTTGGTACAACTTCAACTTTAGTGAATTCTTGCACTGAATTATATGCTTCTGCAAATCTTCCATCATTTACCAAATGTATATTTTTTCATAATATTTCAATACTTTGCAAAGTATTTGGGATAGCAGCTACAGCAGAAACAACAACAGAGTCTCCTCCAAGACCATCTGGAACTCACAAAAATGGGAGGCAATAAGGAAGGAAAATCCAAGACAAAAAATTCGGATTCGGGTTCTGGACCCGGTCCAAACATGGCAGAGGGGATTAATGAAATCCTGAAAGGCCAGCAAGAACTGAAAAAAGGTCTCGAAGAGAAGATAGAAAAGAAGATAGAAACGGTTCTCACTGAATTAAAAAACCTTCAGAGAGAACACAAGCTGCTGCAGGATTACAGCAAAAAACAATCTGAGATGATCAAACAGCTGGAAGCGCGAGTCGAAGACCTGGATCAACAAACCAGGCTGAATGAAGTGATCGTAACTGGCATAAAGATCAAACCGCACTCCCTCTGGCGCTGACAAACAGACGGGCAGGGAGCATGACAGTGAACAAGGCGAAGAGGACATCAAGGCGGTGGAGAGACAGGTGGCCGACTTCATGGAATCAAAGAAAATCGAGATGGATCTCAACAACGTGGAATACTGTCACCTCATGCCCTGGAAAGGGGCAAGCGGCGGGAAAGAGATTCACAAACAGAAAACACAAGATAAGCGCTGCTGAAACAGGGCCCAAAACTGAAAGGCACAACTGTGTTCTTCAATGAAAACCTGACCAAGAAAAATGCAGAGATGGCCAAGAAGGCACGAGGGCTAAAAAAGGCCGGGAAGATAAAAAGCACCTGGACGGCAAATTGCAAAATACTGATAAGAACTAACGGAGAAGCCCCAGAACAAATGAAGACGCTGCTGGTCAAGAGCATGGAGGATCTGGACAAATTTAACGACTAAATGGATAACAAAAGCTTCAAAACCTCAACGCAATCTGAGGAAAAGGAGCTAATGAACTGTAACATGGAACATGGACATCTGGATTTAACTGGCTGGATTACAAACCATGGGCATCGGGATTTAATAAAAATTCAAAATGTTGACCAGAACTGTTAGGACTGCAATAACCCAAACGGGAACATCGACCTGGATAACTGTTTTTATGGCAACAAATCGATTAATTGCAACTACTACATGGAACATGATTATAATACAAGAATTAACAGGGACAACAAGCTGAAAATCATCCATTTGAACAGCAGGAGCCTCTACACCAACCGATCAAATAAAGGAATACCTAATGGACTTTAAGAACCCTTTTGACATTATTGCAATAACTGAAACATGGATTAACAAAAGAAAGGTATGAACTTTGAATTAGAAGGATATAACCTTGTCTGTATATGATATATGATTAAGTGAAACAAAACATGTGGGTTGTTTGGTCTGTAAGACAGCAGGAAAAGCGAAATGTACCAAAACAATGATAATGAATGAACTGATGGTGTAGGTCAAGTGAGGCAGCAGAACAGTGCAGGAGCACGCCTGGGTGAAGAGGAGAGTGACGACGAGTCACACGTTTAACAAATGTTCGAAATCTGGAAAAACAAAAGCAACACGGACACACCACCCCAACATCACTAACCGGGACTAACAACAACAACAAAAAAAGACAGTCATGAATTACGCCTTCCGTGGAACAAAGGATTGGTTATAATAGGTCAAATATGGCCACTAAAAGACAGATAAAAATTTATAATAATTTGATGATATGTGGAAAAGATGAGAGTAAATATTGAGAAAATGAGGACTAGATAAGCTTTGCTTCTCCCGTTTTCCCTTTCGGACACGTACAATGTGATCAACTATTGACAATGTGTGATGCTGTATAAGTGTGCTGACGTGACCGAAATAAATAAATCAATTCAATTCAATTCAAAGCCAGATGTAAAAATGTTTCCTATGTGGAGAAATATTAGGCAAAGTCAGCTCTGGGTCAAATCAACTTGGGCAAAATAAGCCTGAAGATACATAAAATGACATAGGGTCAACACCCAAGATTATTTTTTTAAGGCAACCAAGTGGAGTAGATTAGATTGTAGATTAGACCATCTACAATAATATTTCTATGAAAGCAATGAGCCTAATAAGAGGAGTAAGGATGAGTGAAAAGACACACAGCTCTGTCAACATCTGCATCTTCACATAAAGGGGGAAGTTCAAGGCCTATTTTAAAAGGTGTAAGGATTGAAATATTAAAAAAGATTAAAAAAGAACATGAAGATACATTTCTAGAAACAGCCCTGTGTAGCCTAGCATTGAAGTGTTAAATAATGTTCATCTTTTGGTCACAAACATGAACATCACTCTAACATGATCGTGTTCAACAATCAGCAATCAGAATATTATGTGATAGAAAACATATCTATGTCTATGTCTGTCTGTCTATTTATACATTTATATTTAATATTTATATTTATATTTAGCATTTATATTTATATATAGCATTTGCGTGTGACATTTAATATTTACATTTAACTATTTAAGATATTTCTAAGATGACAAATATTGCTCTAAATGTCATAAAAGGTCACTATAAAATAATCAGACCAGTTTTTTGCAGATGGTTTGAAGCTAAATGTGACAAATTGCTGCTTTTTTTTTTTTTTTTAGCATGCGCTGCTTTACAAACGGCCCCCCTATACATTACACTCAAGAATGTTTCTCTGTACACAGATTATTATAAATAGATGAGTCCATTTTGTTTGATCTAAATTCAGAAAGTATATATTTACTCGATCATAAAAAAGTGCTATTACAGCCTAATATTAAATGTTTGGGGCCAATTTATTTGTATATTTTATTAAACTCCAAAACACTGTCTGTTTTAAGTTATTTTATTATTATTACTGAATTTGTGCAAAACATATAAATATACAACGACAAAGAAAACATGAAGAAAAAACAAACCACCCAGTTTTACTTTGTTTCAGTTTTATAGTATTTGGACTAAAGAGCAGGTGATTTGCATACAGATTATGGTCAAAGCTTCGTTTCCTCATGTTGTATATAATAATTCATTTATAGGGTAACAGCAGACTATGTGAGTGAGCTTCAATCCCTTTAAAGGTGCTTGTTCAAATCACCAGTGGCCTCTAAAATTAAAACTAAAAGCATGCAAACCACACCATAAGGTACAATGTCATAAAAACAGGTTTCCTTGTCAGCAGACAGTTATTTTGAATATTGCTGTATGAATTCAAAACGCATGTTTTAGGCCTGATTATGAGCTCTTTCACAGGCAAAAGTCATTTCATCTATATTAAATAAAGAGTGACTGATTTTAATTGTAACTGGCCATAGTGGCTGGACATATTCAGATGTTATAAACCTTACTGAGTGTCTGTAAAGCAGTGTGCCTTAAGCCCTGTCAATCTGTAAATTCTTATAAATAACTGATAATTATTCAGAACCAACCTTTTCTTGATTTGATAAAAACTTGATGTGACATCAATATTATCTGTTTAAGTTCAGTGGCAACAAAACATCTTTTTCTGTTTAGTATATCTTAGCAAGATCACACTACTGTTGGTCAGAAGATTTAAAGATGAAGTTAAAATCCACTGATCTAACCATGAAATAATGTGTTTAATACCTATAGTTTAATGTCACAAAGACTGAGAATAAATTGTTAAATATTAATAAGGCTTTTCACAATTGAAATCATATTTCTGTCAGTAAAAGACTTACTCATACTCATTATTAAATGGTTGTACATAGATTATTCTCTGACCCATTTACATGTCATCATATCTGCTCTGTCATTTTAACACTTGTTCACTTTTATTATGCAGCCTATTGATATTTGATTTTGTTTTCAGTATCTAAAGTTTCATGAATCCCTATGATTTTATCGTAGCCTGTACATTTGTAATTTTTGTGAACAAATTCGTTGAGCTGGCAATTTATTTCATTGGATGCTTTATTTTCTTCAATATAACAAATGTATTTGTATAATTCATAATTTAGCTTCTCTGATCTTTTTTTAACACTGCAGACAGCCTTGAAATAGGAAAAAGTTATTTATCAATCAACAATCTTATTATTAGGTGATAGACAGTATATAAAGAAAAAAAAGCTCTATGGAATTAGAGAAGTACCATCTGAAGCGATCATTGTCTGAGTTTGATTTGTTTAACACAGAAGTCCATTATCTTGATCAAATTCTTGATATTCACTGATCCTTTATGCAATCAGTGGGATTAAGTTTTATCTAACAGACAACATCACATTACACTCAAGAATGTTTCTCTGTACACAGATTATTTCCTGTATAGTCTAGCTTAAAAGTATTCAGCTAACATTTATTTTGTGGTCACAAACATGAACGTCATTCCGACTTCTGATGACTAAAAGTTTTCTTTTCAAATATTCCCACAAAAATCTGGTAAACTGTGATCAATAAAGCACACGTGTCATTTCAGGCCATCTGATCGTGTTTCTTGTTTTACAGGCGAGTGGCCCTGACACCTCTGGAAACGCCTGGTGTTTTATAAATCAAATCTCTTACATTTCTCGAGCAAAGGTCGAGTTTCTTCATTGGTTTTGATGGAGGGTCGATGAATCCTCACAGACTCGAACTTTTACAGTGAAGTCTCAAGGAAGAAGTCGAAAAGCGTCAAAATCTCTCGGTGTGAACTCAGTTTGTGCAGATCCAGGGATTGTCATTTTTTAAATGACTTCATGTTGTCATAGCAACCGGCACCTGTCAGTCAATTTTAACGTCATCTTTACGTCATCACGTAGCTCCACTCTACTGTATTATGGTAAAATAGCCTGTGTATATATATAACTGTTTTTTTTTTATAGACATTAACTTAGCTTAGAATTTTCTTTGCTCTGTTGGTCTTTTTTCTTTAAAATAACAACAAGCACGTTGTAAATGTCCCGGATACATTTTTCAATATCATTTTAACGCCTTAAAAGTCCTTTGAAAGACAAAATGTTATAATTTCGGCTTTGTTAGAACACAGTTACATCATATGCATTTATTACAAAATGGAAATATAGCTGCATATCTATTTGTTATCCTTTCTTAAATATTATAAATAGATGAGTCCATTTTGTTTGATCTAAATTCAGAAAGTATATATTTACTCGATCATAAAAAAGTGCTATTATAGCCTAATATTAAATGTTTGGGGCCAATTTATTTGTATATTTTATCAAACTCCAAAACACTGTCTGTTTTAAGTTATTTTATTATTATTACTGAATTTGTGCAAAACATATAAATATACAACGACTAAGAAAACATGAAGAAAAAACAAACCACCCAGTTTTACTTTGTTTCAGTTTTATAGTATTTGGACTAAAGAGCAGGTGATTTGCATACAGATTATGGTCAAAGCTTCGTTTCCTCATGTTGTATATAATAATTCATTTATAGGGTAACAGCAGACTATGTGAGTGAGCTTCAATCCCTTTAAAGGTGCAGTAACACTTTACAATAACCATTACTTATAAATGGTGAATAGATAGTTTATAAATAGTAAATAGACCATTTATAAATGGTAAACAGATGGTTAATAAATGGTAAATAGACATTTATAAATGGTAAAGAGATAGTTTAGAAATGGTAAATAGACCATTTATAAATGGTAAACAGATAGTTTGTAAATGGTAAATAGACCATTTATAAATGGTAAATAGTTTATAAATGGTAAATAGACCATTTATAAATGGTAAATAGATAGTTTATAAATGGTTTAGAGTTTATAAATGTTTAGTCATCATTTACAAATGGCATATAGACCATTTATAAACAGTCAATAGTCCATCTATTAATGTTTAAACATCATTTATAAATGGCAAATACATTGTTAAGTAATGTAAGTTAATAGTTACTTTGCATATAACAAACAATTACAATTAATAATGTTTATTAATTATTAATGGCCTATTTTGTAAAGGTCTATAGGTGGTTTATATATGTTTAGGAAACTGGTTGTAAATCATCCATTAAGATTAAAATATGTATAAGTAGTACTTTCTAAATGGCTATGTGATTTTTCAACCATCAATAAAAATGACTTAGATGGTTATTGTAAAGTTGTGACTGACTTTCATAATAATAATGAAAAAATATAATTTAATGATTAATGCCCTGTTTGTACTGTAAACCATCATTTACCATTTATTTGACTTGTTTTAATGATGATCTCTGAACACATTTATAAACAGAGTCAATATCATGCAGTAGTGTACCACAGATCAACATGGTGTTAGATAATAATGGTCAAACTACAACACAACAAAGGCAACTTAAACTTGATGATTAAATTTGAGTTGATGATATAATATTCAGGCACACTACACTTCAAAATGGAATATTTCATTGTCTTCTCATCCCACATTTCCACAAATTAACATTGAACAGCAAAGCAACGAACAATGAACATCACACATGTGTTGCCTTCTTGGTATAATTTTTTTTCTATTTGTATTGCTTTGCAATATCATGAAGCAGGCGTCCCAGTGAACCATTACAGTGTTTTTTACCCAGCCATTCATTCCACTCAATCATAATCAGGTGATTTCTTAGTAGATCCTCGGTTCGATTCCCCCGCAGTCTCCCGATGGTCTCCTTGTAGCTCCTCCAGGCCCTCTCAATGTGTTGGGTGTGGCAGCCTGTATCAGCACTGACATACTCCACGCTGTGATTGACTGTATAATGCTTGTATCCCAATTCAGGCAGAGCCTGGCGGTATGCCGGCCACTCATCAGTCAGTATTGTGGATCCTGTCTGAACATGGTGCAGAACCAGGGGAATCAGCTCTCGTCTGGTCCGTCTTTCCACCAAGCGGAGAACAGGCTTTGTCTTCTGCCCTCTGTGCTTCACTCCAAACATTCCAAACATCCACTTTTTCCGTGTCCACCCACCAACCATTCTTCCACGTCCATACTGTTGAAATATTTGAATATAACACATATTACAAATGGTAGTTATTCACATAATCATTTGTGACTAATATATGGTAATAATTGCCATTAAAAATAGCATTAAACTTATTTAATTTACTTTAATGAGTTATAAAAAATATTATATTTCTATAAGTATGGATTTACCTACACTATTGTATCAGCAAATCCTCTCTCTTAGTGCAAATCGTTTTTTCAAGACAATATTTTCAATTTTGCTGTCAGTATTAGTGAGCGTTAGGCTTCTGATATGTTATTCATTATTACAAAACCCAAGGATACAGCTCTTTATGGAAAATAAATTTGTCACAATGACCTTTCGATTTTTTGGATCAATATAATTTTATGTTAGCAAGATGCGCCAATAAGCACATCTTCTCCTACTCATACTGCTGTTGACTGTGCATGTCTCGCAAAATTGAATTCTCACAGAAATTTTATGGCATATGACCATTTGCACTTACCTTCCTTTTGTGTCTAAAATGGCTTTCGTCGATAACTACGAACTCTTTCCGCCCTCCCAGTCTCTGTCCTTTTCTTCTCTTCATTCTCTCCATTGCCTCGATACAGACATTTCTTACCTTTTTGTCCATCTTTGATAGTGTTCTTGAACTCCCAGCAATGTCATCTGTCATCATGTCGATTTGTCTCAATCGTAGGCCTTGTGCAAACCTTAAAAATACATAAAATGAAAATGTATAATAAAATTATGAAACCAAATCTTAGGAATGTGAAATTAGAGATGAAATCTTAAAACATAAACTTAACTAAAATGGCTGCAGTGTGGTAGCCTGATCTCATGAGTATCAAGCACATCTTTTTTAAATTTATACATGAATACATCTCAGACTTCACAACTAAACCAAAGAACCGAATGTTTCAGGATATATGGAAATGTAAATTCTAAACATTTGGTTTTATCTCTGCCTTTAGAGCATCAGTGTACACTGGCCAGTTTAGAGATGCTAAAGAGCTGTGGGTCAAGAGTCTATCTCATATTTAGAGCTGTTCTATTAATTATAGACGACTGATATGCATAAGATGTACTACAAGATTGATACTTCCATCTCTCCTATGTGTGACAGATGTGGTATTGCAGTGGGATCTTTATCACATATATTTTGTCAATGCCCAGTTAAAACTAACTTTTGTGAGGGCTTAATCCAGTGGTTCTCAAGGGACCTGGAAAGCAGCATACAGCTGGATTGTAGCATTGGGACATGTTGGTTGTGTTGTCCTGTATTGTAAATTGTTTTTTTTGTCTGTACGTGCATCAGTTGCACGTCTGCCCATCCTGGGTGAGGGATCCCTCCTCTGTTGCTCACCCTGAGGTTTCTCTAATTTTCCCTGCTGAAAGCATTGACTGTATAAATAAGGGACAGAGCCTCTGTGACGTCACCCATTCATTTCTACTACCTGTTTTTGAAGCCTAAAATATCTTTGGCTGTCTGCTACCATCTTCACAGCGGCAGGCTCCGCCCAAGCTCTCCTTAACTCCTGGCCAATCACAAACAGGCATGACGTAGCGGGGATGACACCCTGCCATAAAATGGACTGCCACAGAGCTCAGTGTGAGCTGTCAATAAAAGTGATGTATGCAGAGCTGTAAGCCTTAATATAAAATAAACCAGAGAGTTTTTAAAAAAAATCAGCCCTGTACAGTTGTCATGGAGGGGGAAACTACACATTGAGACCAAAACTGCTTTTTGTACCAGGCTGTAAACGTGTTTTTTCTGCCGTTAAGTTGGGAATTTTGAATTGGGCCCTTATTTGAGTTTGCTGCCTTTTGGAGCCAGCCTCAAGTGGCTACTTGAGGAACTGCAGGTCTAAGTCAGGTCTGGTAAGGGGGTAAGGGTAGAGGATGTTGTTGTGATGCTATGTAAGAAATCTAAATCACTGGCAATGTCATTAATGTCGATTATTTGCATTTAATTTTAATCTATCCAGTAGATATGTTCATATTATTTCCATACCTGTACAAGAACCGCATCCAGTTGAAAAGGCTCATCTTGGAATTGCTGAAGATAGACTTGTGCCGCACTGATTTTGTGACAATGCCTTTGTGGTTGGTCCTCTGTTGACAAACCCTGTTGACAACACAGCTACTTGATCCAATTGAAATTCAACGAAAAACCATATCACACTCAAACCATTAGTTTGAATGTGATAGCAATCTAAAATGAACATTTTTATTGACAAAATTAACTAATAGACATACAGACAGATAGACAGATTGATAGATACAATGAATGATTCACATACCTACATACATTCACACATACATACATAGAACAACAAATAGTAGTAGTAATAATAATACTAATTAATAATTAGTAATATGATTACAGATAAAGTTGTAAATACGTAATAAATTAATTAATTGATTTAATACTCTGACATAACCTGGTCCATTCAACAGAGATTGCTTAAATTTACTTACCATTTATAGAAATCTCCACGACTGCAGTCCTTCATCTTCATTTTGTGTTCCCAATGCTACATTTCATTTTCTTTTTGAGAAGCTTTCTTTTTTGTAGCCATTTTATAAGTTTCAAGTGGCATTTTCTTTTAGATCTAGAACCTTCAATTAACTCCTCAATTCAGTGGCTAAGCCGGCATTTTTCAATTCCAGCATGAGCTATTCAGATTTCCTGTTTGCGCCAAAAAAGAAAAGAAGTCACAGTTATGCTGCGTTCAGGTGAAATGCGTCATCTAAGACCTAAGTGCATACGAATGACAAAGTCAGAGGTTGGAGTTATTCAAATTCATAAAAATACATAAACTGTACATTTCCTCGCCGTTTACATGATAAAATTGCAGGGTCTGAGAAAACGTATAACTATTAAAAACGGCTGTTATTCAACTTAGCCCTTTTTTAAAATTAACAATTATTCATAGCAATACTGTTTAGTTAGCGTTGGATGTCGGAATTTACGACCCCCGATTCGCATTTGAATGCAGCATCACTCGACGCAGACTCAGATCGCTTTAGCCCTGCTTCTTTAGCCTTCTGACATTGTGCGTGTGTTCTGTAACGTTTTGTTTCAACATGCCAAAAAGACCGTTCACAAGATCTAGAAAAACAGTCAAAGAGGACAACTTGGCGACGTTGCCACCGTGCAAAGGGAAAATACATCCTGACGATGACAGCTGCACAACTGCACCTGACGTTAGCGTCATGGTGGACGACGGTAGCAATGGCGGTGAACGCGGGAATTTGACAGACACCAACGCTATCCAAGATGAGGAAGATGATTTTTATATTTCCAGCGACACCCTTGATGCTGCCAAGAGAGACGAATCTCAAACTTTAGGTAAGTAGGCTAATGTCGACCTGTTAGCACTTGTTGTTGCACTTGTTTTGATCAAGCTAGCTTTGCTTTAGCAGTAACTTTATTATTTGGTTTTCACATCTGAAAGCCCAGAGGAAAAAGGGAGTAAACATGAGAATATTTAATACATAACAGTATGAATTGGAAATTGAATTCTGTGCTCAAAATTAAGATACACACACACACACACTCATATATATATGTATAAATATTTATACATATACATATATATATAAATATATATATATATATATATATATATATATATATATATATATATATATATATATATATATATATATATATATATGCATATTATATATATATATATATATATATATATATATATATATATATATATATATATATATATGATCTACATTCTGTACCACAGCATTACCCTAGATGCTGTACAAAATGTAGATTATTCATAAATAGGAGAAAATTATAAATACATTAGTGTATTCATATGGTGTTCCAAGTATTTATTTTGTTGAACTCATTTAATAACTTATCTCTATTTCTTTAAAAAAATCACTACTCCAGCTGCTTTTGGACGCTGCTCTCTGTTCACTGGCGGGAGTGTGTTCACCTGTGTGTGGATGCAGATGTGTGCGTGTGTGTACGCGCATCAGGTCCAATCTTCCAATCTCAACACAGATAGTCTACTGGAATTTCCTATAAGGCCTGTATAAACCCAGCAATGTTGTTTCCTAAGAACTTTTATGATTAAAATGTCATCATTAGGTTAAGCAGAGGATATTAAGCTTGGTTGCTAAAAATTGCATGTTGGGCAATATGAGTAAATAACATAATAAGCTTATCAATGGCAGATAAACAACAGTAAATGGCAATAATTTAGCTTTTAGTTAACCTAGAAAGTTGATCTAAAAGTCTTAAGTACATGTTTGTGGTGTCCAGAACTTCATTTATTATCATGCTGCTGTCATGTAACCTTTTCTCATTAGCATAATTTGCATATATAATGTAAAAAGCAGGTCAATATCAGGTAATGGCTAGATATTGTAGCTTTCCTTGAACGTAGAAAGGTGATCCTAGAGTCCCATTCTTTGTTTTGATTTCCAGAAATTCATCTTTCACCTTAAGTAAATCATGCAATCTTTCCTTATTAGCATAAACTGGATCCACATCCATTTTAAAGCAACATGGTATTTGATATATTTTTTTAAATGCAAGTTATCCCTCTATGTATCATAATATATTGTGAAAAACGATTTTATGAACAATGATGTGTAGTCCCACCCTTCCCCCTTCACAAGAGATTCTTCACTTCAAATAGTCACATTTATTTTTTAAACCTAACTTAACCTAACAACCTAGAAAATAAATCAGTTATTTAAACATTTTAATGCTACAAATGGATGCATTTTGGGAAAATTAGATACTTAGGTGAAGTTAAATTAGAGCCAGCAATGCTTTGAACAACAAATAGACAAAATCAGTACTTTGCAGAAGTAAAACTATTATTGCTTCTGGAAAAGTTACATTTACTCATATGTAGGGATGTAAGGATATGAAAATTTCGTATCACGGTTATTGGGAGCAAAATTGTCACGGTTATCATTATTATCGTAGTATTGTTGCATTGTGCTCAAAATGTTCGAAAAGTACTTTAACACTCAGTTGAAATCATTTAACCAAGGACTGGGCAACAAATCAAGAAAATCGATGAATTTAAATTATTTTCTGCAGAAGATTTAAAAATTAAAAATCAAGATTTTTTCATTTACTTACTTAAATTGAAAGTTGTTCCAAAGTTTGAAAAATTTAATAACTGAAATTTTACAGTTATCATGATGGTGGCCCTGTCAGGTTTAGCATATGCACTCTAACAGGCTTGTATTTATTTTTTTCAAAAATCAGATTAAATATTAATCAGAGAATAACATGTAAACAAGCTGTAAAAATACCTCAGGTTTCAGTGTTTATTTATTTAGACAAACCTGCCTGCATTAGAGCTGCAAAATCAACATTTTATTACACACACTTTAATTTTAAGACAGAAATTCTGATTGTTTGGGAATATATTTTGACACTATAGAGGTAAAACTTGATTGAAGTCATTTTTGAAAGGGAACGAAAAAAAATAATTAAAATCATAAATCCAGTTTTGTGGAAAATAAATCTGGGATTTTATTTATAGGCCACATCTGCCAGCCCTAATTTAACCCCTTTAATATTACAATTATAGCAGGTCCTTTTGTCTTTTTTGTCAATAAATGTGTCGGTAAATGTTCTTTTAGTACATTTTTACACCTATTTTTTCATGAGAAATAAAAGTAAACAATTCTGGCAAGTATTGGTCATCATTATATTATAAATACTTGGACAGTGTGTAATTACAAGAAAAAAACAAACAGATTTGAACTTTAAACAGGATTCCCTTCATTGACAATGGTAAATGAGCCTGTTTTAAGTTTCTGAGATGACCAAAAAAAAACTTAATCTGTCTTACATACACTCACAATATTGTTTGTCTACAGCAGGGGTCGGCAACCTGCGGCTCCGGAGCCTCATGTGGCTCTTTTGCCCCTCGCCAGTGGCTCTGGTCTCAGAGGACAGAAGAGCAAAAAACGTCTTCTTTGACTTGCATTAAACTCTAATTAATTGATGTTACTTCTGCATGTTTTAGCACCATCTGCCTTTTTTCTTTTAATGACAATTTCTTGGTTTTTACATCGTTAACTTTGCGTCATGTGTGCACCTCCCATGACCTCTGCGTGACCTGCAGTAGGTCGGAGTGAGAGCAGGACGCTGCTGCATCTTTAGCTGTGAGCTCACTTGATGTTGATTTTAAAGACCCAGTAAAGTAATTTCAGCCATTTTCTTCTAAACACATTAAATAGGTTGTAAATGTATTTCTTTAAAACATGTAAAAGCCATTCAGCTATTCAGAACTTAATTTTGGAGCTAGGCTTCATAAACTGTTTTTTGCCTTTCTGTCATCCAGATTAAATGGGCGTGTCAGAAATCAGGGGGCCGTGTTACGTAACGCGGTTACCATAATCCCGCCCCTGCTGCTTCAACTTATAAATACATTCAGCGTACCACTTGGCTACTAGCTAGCTAGCAGTCAAATCGTCAGCTAACCAGTCATGTCTCCTCCTAAAATTCGCAGTGCCCACTTTACCCCTGGCAGTTAGAAAAAACTATCACAAGGTAAAGACTGAATTTCTGAACTCTGAAGAGTCCATTAACTGGGCTGAACCGAACCTCTCCGTCCAGCCGTAAGGGGGGCGTCACAAGGCGTCATGTAGCTACACACCGCCGACGCTCTCCATCCCGCCAACCGTGTGCACCGGCCGCGGCGTCATGCACACGCCGCCGAGCCTCTCCATCCCGCCGACCGTGTGCCCCATCACGGCCGCGGCGTCATGCACACGCCACCGAGCCTCTCCGTCCCGCCGACCGTGTGCCCCATCACGGCCGCGGCATCATGTACACACCGCCGAGCCTCTCCATCCCGCAGACAGCAGGTGCTGTCATCTCCGCGCCATAGAGCAAAAGTGTGTGCTTGTATTTCACATTGTGCATCCAGCCTTGCTCATGTAATGCTAATAAATGTTTTTGCATGTAATTATGACATTGTTTGGCTTCATTCACTGAGTGGAGTCCATATGAGAACATAATGAATAACCACAGGTATTTTTTATATCCCCAACATAGCTGTGACAAGGAAATACATGGGTTTTACATTTGTATGTAAAATTAGCGCCATGTGTTTTATCCTCACGGACATTAGTTGCTTATACAGAAAGAGGCTGTTATCATTTTCTGTTAGCATGCAGCAGACGTTTAATGCAGCTATTTAAAAACTAAGCTACAGCTGGTAATAGAGTAAAGAAAAGTAACTGGGTGAAGAAAGTATAAGTAAGAGTAACCACTGCTGTAAAATGTCAGCCTGTCAAAATTATGTTTTTTTATTTCTGTCAGTGCTGCATGAATCTGCTCATGCTTTTGTATATGTAAATCATTAATAATGCCTTTCCAGCTGATAAAATGAGGGTTTTGCCAGCTTCCATTGTTACTGCAGGTTATGTCCCTGTACAGTGAATGGAGCCCCCCCATGTGGGCGTGGTTCCAGCGCATCTAACTGACACGCCCCCAGCGTTCTACAGCAGAGAGAAGTGCTTGTTTTTGCATGATTTTGAGACCTAATTTTATGTACTTAGCAATATTTTTAATCTTTCAAATTTGGCTCAGTGGTCAATGACACATGCTTCTGCGGTATGAAAAACTTAAAACACAAATTTATTTTTGCTTTACTGGGACTTTAAGTTCTGATGGAGATTTTTTGATGAACTCTCAGACTTTCAACTGCTGCTGTGAAGGGATTCAAACTTTTTAAACGGAGGCATGTCGGCGATAAAGCTTTGGAAAAGAGGAGAGACACGGGGAGACGATAATTCAGCGCGACTGTGACGGCGTTGTTGAAGTGAGGGATTTTTACACAAAGATATCAGGTGGATGTTTTATAATTGCCAATTTCTGTGTTATGATTGCAGTCAGTCTTTCCCCCTCACATTATCTCTCTTAACTACAAACTCAGGTGTGTGAGTAACTGTGTTATATATATTTGACTTTTTTTTTTTGTGACACGTCTAAATTGGCATGAAACTAAATATTGAGTAATTCTGTGGGATAAGCTTCTAAAACACTGATGAGATGTCCAAAAGCTCCTCAAAAATCACAAGACTACCTCATGATTATGATAAAATTGTGCATAATAAAGATCAGAATGCAGGAAAGAAATGATTTTAGTTTTAAATGCAAGGACCTACTGAACCCCATCTCACCTGATGATGTCAAATAAATATTTATGATTTCTCAACTGCAAATAAAACCTGATCCTGTGGGGAAAAAATAGAGTAAAAACAATAGCAAAATTAAAAAAAAAAATGAAAATAAGCAGTGTTAACATAGGGCTAATATTAACTGGTGTTTATTTTTGTTGACAAACCTGAAAATTAAAAGTAAACACACCGTTGTCGTCATTTAGGTTCTAAATCAATTACTGAAAAATAACATCATCAATCATTTGAGATGGTAAAAGCAGTTTTCTTATAGATCTAATGTCATTAAAATGTGGAGTGCTGCTGCTGTCATTTTAAAGAATACTTCACCCAAAGAATGATATGCCTTCATTTTCTACTCACCCTCATGCTGAAGCAACACTCGAGCACTTTTGATGTCTCAAATGCAGCAGATCCGGAGGTGATTTTACGCTGTCAACAAACGTCCATCTAACAGGGGACAATGGCGCCCGAAAAGAAAAAAGGTCCATAAAGTCCACAAAAACTTTGCCTATTTTCCTTCATGCTGCTCGTCGCTGTAATCCAAGTGTCCTGGTAGATAGCGTCCATAATTAATTGAAAGCGAGGTCATTTAGTACATTTTTCGAGCCTAAACAGTGCTATATCGTACCTTCCGCAGTGCATGTCTCTGTGAACTACGGAAGCCGCAGACCAAGCCTCGGTGACCGAGCTGTGGACAATCACAAAAGTGGTTGGTTACTGTTTTAAAACAGTAACCAACCACTTTAATCACTCACAGCAGATTGTAAACAGCGGAACTTCTTCTTCTCGCTTGCAATTTAGCATAGTAGTCCTGAAAGCAAGCGTCTGGCTTGGTCTGCTGCGGCTTCCGTAGTTCCGTAGACATGCACCTGCGGAATGCGATATAGCACTATTTAGGCTCGAAAAATGTACTAAATGACCTCGTTTAATTAATTATGGGCGTTACCGCTCAGGACACTTGGATTACAGCGGAGCAGTATGAAGGAAAAATAGGCAATCTTTAGACAGGTCCGTTGTCCCCTGTTAGATGGACAGCTGATAAAATTCCTGCATTTGAGACATCAAAAAGTGCTCCAGAGTGTTCAAATGTTTTTGTTGGCTGGGCGTGGCAGGCAAAATGGCTCTTTTCATTAGAAAGGTTGCAGACCCTGGTCTACAGCATTGGTGTTACAAGCTTGTTGTATTAGACCATGATCTGGCGTTTTTTACTGACAATAGTCCCTGAGACAGTAAGCCTCCCTTTATGACTCTCCTCTGGTCTCCCTCTCCTGGCAGATCTCCATGTTTCCTCCTCCAATATGTCCTAATTACAATTGATGAAATCCAAAAACATTAACTATGACGGAAAATATGATCAATTATTACAAAATACAGCAAAACATGGCATTCTTGGCAACCATGAAAAACTTTACCTCTGAGGCCAAACAATGAACACTGTGCATGCGCTCATCAAAGTCTGATGGACACTGCTTCACCGAGGTGCAGACACATATTTCCATTTTTATTTATTATTGCTTTTGTCAGTTTTGTGTTATCTTACAGACAATGTGTGTGTTTTTCTTTCTTTATCAGAAGGGTACCAAAAACTTTTGTCACATCTGTAATGTTTCCCAGAAACAGGAGGTGGGTCAACTTACTCACTGGCTGAGTTAACCCCACTCTCCCCTACCCATGATAAATGATATTACAGTGCCTTAAAAAAGTATTTGCCTCTTTCCTGATTTCTGTGTTTTTTCGTGTTTTCACTCCATAAGGTTTCAGATCATCAAACCAATTTTAATATCACACAGAGACCACCCAAGGAAATACAAAATGCAGTTTCTAAATGAGAATCCAATTTATTAAGGCACAAAATAAATCCAAACCTTTCTGGTCCTATGGGAAAAACTAATTGCCCCCTGAACCTAATAGCATATTGTGCCATCTTTGGCAGCAATAACTGAAATCAAGCGTTTGTGATAATTGGTGATGAGTCTTTCACACCACTGTGGAGGAATTTGAACCCACTCTTCTTTGCAGAATTGTTTCAACTCTGCCATATTGGAGGGTTTTCTAGCATGAACTGCCAGTTTAAGGTCACACCATAGCAAATAGGATTAAAATCCAGACTTTGACTTGGCCAATCCAAAACCTTGATTTTGTTTTTTTAAGCCATTCAGAGGTGGACCTGCTGGTGTGTTTCAGATCATTGTCCTGCTGCATGATCCAAGAGCACTTGAGTTTGATGGCACAAACTGATGGCCAGACCTTCTCCTTCAGGATCTTCTGGTAAACAGCAGAATTCATTTTTACGTCAATCACAGCAAGTTGTCCTGGTCCTGAGGCAGCAAAGCAGCCCCAGATCATCACACTGCCACCACCATGCTTTACTGTTGGCATCATGTTCTTTTTATCAAATGCTGTGCCATTTTTATGCCAGATGTAACGGGTTAGACATCTTCCAAAAAGTTCAATTTTTGACTCAGCAGTCCACAGGATGTTTGTCCAAAAGTCTTGAGGATCATCAAGATGCTTTTTGGCAAATGTGAGACGAGCCTTTCTGTTCTTTGTGACAGCAGTGGTTATCGCCTGGGAACTCTCCCATGGATGCCATTTTGACCAGTGGCTCTCTCATGGTGGAGTCGTGAATACCTGACCTTAACTGAGGCCAGCCCAGGGCCTGCAGTTCTTTGGATGTTTTCTAGGTTCTCTAGTGACCTTCTGGATGAGTTGTTGTTGCACTGATGGAGTAATCTTGGTTGGTCCAACCACTCCTGGGAAGGTTGCCACTGTTCCCTGTTTTCTCCATTTGTGGATAATGGCTCTGACAGTGGTTAAGCTGGAGCCCCACAGCCTTGGAAATGGCTTTGTAACTTTTTCCAGACAAACAGATTTGAATCAAGTTTTTTTTCATTTCTTTTAGAATATCTTTGGATCGTGGCATGATGCATTTGTTCTTGAGATTTTGTAGCCTACTTCACTTTGTGTAACAGTTCTATTTAAGTGATTTCTTGATTCAACAAAGGGGGTGGCAGTCAGGTTTAGGTGTGGCCTGTGAAATTGAAGTCTAACTGTGGTTAGTCACAGTTACTTTGAGAACAATTACTTTTTACCCCCCATGGTAAATAAAATCAACATTTGGAAACTGCATTTTGTATTTCCTTGGGTGGTCTCTGTGTGATATTAAAATGGGTTTGATGATCTGAAACCTTTTGCGAGGTGAAAAAATCATAAAAACAGAAATCAGGAAGGGGCAAATACTTTTCACGGCACTGTGTATGTATATATCTGTATGTATCTCTCTCTCTCTCTATTTATATATATATATATATATATTAGGGGTATATATATCAGTTACACGGTTCGGTTTGTATCTAGGTTTTGGGATCACGGTTTGTTAGTTTTAGGTTCGTGTTTTGCATTAAAAAACAAAGTTTGACTTTCCAAAAGACTCCCTTTATTTTGCTTTTAAGAAAACTATATTATGACAATGCCCCTTGGTCTTAACTATTATTTGGCTTGAATAAAGTATTATGACATTTATATAAAACACTTCAAATGTAAACATTTTAAATGGTTAGAGTGCATCTTAGCTCTCTGGCTCGTGTAGTGACTGACTACTGAAATACAATTTACTATTATAGCATTTTTTTGTCCTAAAATAAAGAGTTTTAATTGTTTTTCCAGCTACAAGCTTGATTAAACGATGGATAAAAGGAGTGATGAGAAAAAAGAGAGCTGGGCAATCGACTGGCGTCTCCATTACATGCACAATAAACAATAAACGTGAATGAATCATATGTTTGTATTATGATTTCTGATAAACTTAGTTTATTAACACTGCACGGATTTTTTGAATCTATTTGTCAGACTAAAATAACAAGTTTACAGGATGTGGAGACTCTGATGATACCGCTGTCTATCTCATCTGTGCGTATTTGCGCGCTGCTGTATGTTCCTATGAGACAGCGTCAGTCAGTGAACAGTCTGATCCTGTTTGATCTGCTCTCAGACAAACTAAGAAACATCAGAACAGATGATAAAACTAAGCTTTTGCCTTTTTATGCGCCTGTTCAGCGCACTATGGCTCTGAGATGTTTTTCTCTCCAGCAGTGATCTGTCATCGGCAGGGTCGGCAGGAGAGAGCGTCCGCCTTCAGGTTCATAAGAAATAAAATATAGCCGTCATTACTTTAATAAGAGCTCACTCAAGGTGAGCTGCTGTAAATCAGGTTCTACGTTATGGAACAAACTTCTCCAGCATTGTGAAGCTCACTTTTTGCTCTGTGTTTTGTTGTTTCTCAGCACACCGTGCTGTGCTGTTGTCATTACTGTTAAACTGAGCATGCGCATCATGCAGCCTGAGCTGTTTTCTCTCCCCTCGTCATTATAATCCATAAGGAAACGAAATGTCCCCACACGCAGACTGAACGAAGCCAGTGCTTCTTCAAACTCCGGTCTCTCCACCTCTCCGCTCGCCATAACTTTTCTAGTTTTCTCTGTCTTCGTCTCAGTTTTGTGAGGCCGAGCCATAGACATTATGGAGCCGAGCTCCAGAGTGAGAAACGCCGCCCACTCGGTGTGCTCGGCTCCTATTACACAGTAGCGATTGGATATTTACTAGCGGGGCGGGTTTTTGTACAGAGCTGTGCGAGGAGGGAGGGCTTGTCAGCAGAGCCGAGCAGAGCAGGCGCTGGCTGTAGAAATGAATTAATTGCAAAACCGAAAAACCGCGCTTCATAAAGCGAATTAAGGTGCAAGGTTTTAAACCGTAAACCGTTACACCTAATATATATATATATATATATATATATATATATATATATATATATATATATATATATATATATATATATATATATATATGTGTGTGTGTGTTTTCGTATTTTATCTTATAATTATCTTACAATGCTAATTATGGAAATTGCCCATCATGCAACTCTTAGCAACCAAGTTAATTTCATCCAATATGCTGATAAATAACATTATATTCATAAAAATTCAAATGAATTTTTATGATTGGGTTTGAGACATTTCCAGCAAACTAAGAGGGGGGGAGAACTCTTACTTGAGACCATGTAATAACATAAGCTTTAGTATGTTTATTTAAAGCACCTGTTTCATAGAAAATATCCTGACTGTTTTGTTATGGTGCAGTGGACCATAAAATACAACTTACTTGACCCTATGCTGTCAGAGTGGAGTGTTCTGAGGATGTCCCATTGTATCTTACTTTGGTTCCAGTTCCCTTAACCAGCATGTCACATGATTCACATTTTTTACAATATGATTTTAGATACTCAGCTTATTTTTCTTATTTTCAGTCATGAGTCCAACAGCAACTGTGATAATCAAAAAGGCTAAGAAAAAAGAAAACCTGAGACTGAAAATCCAGAAACCGAACAAGGAGCTTGCTTCCCTTCGTCAAAAAGTTGCAGGTAAGAGTTTTTCTGTCATTTCAAAACTACTTTCTCTCCACAATTCTCCTAGGATTCTCCTAATCCTAATCTGAGTATTTGAATCAGTTTTGTTCTTTGAAACTTTTGAACACTGCGTCACCTGCAGTGAGGTAAGATACTAGGTTTGTATCTGTGGTATTGGTATAAAAAAGTGTCACTGTATCCCTAGGCTTCTAGGGATAGTTTAACATTTTGGCAAATTGGTCATTTGCTACAGGATTTAATGGAAATTCTTGGTTTGCCTCATCAAACTCATCAAATTTGTCCACACACGCACCTGCACACCAGTTATGTGCACACCCAGTTGCTGTTATTGTTCTTGTTCTTCTTTTTATTATTGTTATTATTATTTGCACTATGGAATTTTCTGTTATTTTTAGCCCAGGCCAATGCTGGAGTGACGGAGTCCTCATCTGCTCAGCTCTCATCAGCCACCAGTTCTTCAGTCAGCACCTCCTCAACATCTGCCGACTCCAGCTACTCCTCTTCCTCGTCCTCCTCCATCTCTTCAGAGGAAGAGAAAAGAAAGAAAAGAAGAAAACAGTACAAAAAGAAAAGGGACAAAAAAAAGAGCCACATCAAAAAAGGAAAAAAGAGGAAGAAGGTGGCAAAAGGAAGGAAATCACTTGGTAGAAGAGGTAAATCACGGTGACAGTTCCTATTTGAAAAGGTTTATTTGATGCTAGATTAGAAATCTGAAACTGCTATCTGACGTCAGTAGTGATTTCAAATTTTAACCATTTCAAAAACCAAAGTCGTACTCATCTACCCTAACCTGAAATCATCATCAGGAGAACTTCACAAAAATACAAAAGAAAAAAAAACACTTACAGTTTTTTCCACTTCCCCAGATCAGGAAAGTGAGAAATGGCATGTTTAGACATCAGTTGTAGTGATGTATCCTATCACCCCTATGTAATGGAGTTGAATGGCATTTGGTTAGTGATGCTCAAAGCGTGAAAAATTCATTAGACACAGTCAAAAGCAGTGTTTACTAACAGAAATCACGACCAAGTTATTGAAGAGAACTTCATGTATGGACAAAATAATCCTAGATGTTGCATGAATTGGTCCATGACTAAATTGATTGATACAAGAGTTAAATGATACATGAATAGAAATGGTACATGACTTAAAATTCATGCTATCAGTCCCCACTTTTTTCTCTTAGCCTTTGTGGTTTTTTTGTATTTATTTGTAGTTACTATGTCAGGTGATCACCCTTCACCTGCTAGTATCTGATCTATGAGTTTCACCTCATAAATTGTAAAGCCATATTAAATTTAGAATTCCCAATTCATATATGAACACAATATGCATTCAGAATGAAAGGTAAATGTCACAGATCAAGTACACCTACTGACAAGGGGCCAAAAACCTCTCCCTCTTTCATTTCAGTATATGTACTTTAAATGTATTGACTTTGGGAAAGCAGAAAAGACCTCTTGCGCTAACTACTCTTATCTTAACAGAAGTCATTGTTCTGTTCCCTTGTATAAATCTTTTCTTCACCTATTCTCATGGGTGAAATACACAAATCGAATCCAAGTTTAATTAGCTTCTAATTAGTATATGGTAAAATTAACCAAGATACATAGTATCGTTATAGTTACCACTATTCCTCACACTTTTCTATATTGTGTGTGGAAGTTTGTGTAATATATTGTGCATGTATTCCAAATGATACAACAATATTTTATGGATCTTGTACGTCCAAGAAAATAGATTCAATCAAATTGCAAATAGAATTTTGACTATGTTCCCAAACAATAAAATATGTATGAATCATTTGTATAAGTGATTTGTATAAGTGATCAATCCCAAAATAATCAAACAAATAAAATAGTAATAACAGAAGAAAATTCACATCATGAATGAAATACTAAGATGTGGTGTCATCATCATTCATTGACATGTTCTTTCTCGTCGATCATCTTTGTTCAGTTCATCGTTGGCTCGATCAGTCCAGGTTGTAGATCAGTGATATTTTAATTGAAGAAGGTCGATTCTTAATGTTCTGAATGTTCTTGATCCTTGGAACGAACAATTGAAGATGATTCCTGGCAGGAACCAGAGTAAAATTAGTATCTGAGTAGGTTGATCTCAGAATCAATCAAAAAAAATAAAATAAAATAAATTTTAATTATGATCATGATCAGTCAGGACAAGCACATCAAGACTCAGGAACCAGTTGACCTAAATAAACTTATCTTAACTAGTCTAGTCTCTTAAATTTAGAAATATCCTTACCCCTTGTTTCTGGTTGTTTCACGATTAACTATTATCATTCTTTTTGTAGTTGTTGAATATCAATAGCTTTATTAAATTTGCATACTGAACGTCGCAGATATACTTTTGTGTGAATACAAGCAGTGTATTCAGGAGTTTCCAGTTGTCTTTGACAGATTGATGTATCAAAGAAAATGTCGCTTCTCAAAGCTCGATTTCTCATGATTATCGCGTTGACGTCTCAACCAATATCATGTGTATCCAACGTTGAGATAGAGATCAGATATTACAATTCAGCAATCCAGAATACCTTCTCAAAGAACAATCATGGCTTTGTGCAAATAGTCGTAAGTCCAGTCGTAATACCATTCCATTCAAAGCTGGCATTAGTAAAGTGTCGTCTTTAGGATCCAGTCGTCAAGTCACGATGTGATCAATAAAAAACCTTTGCGCGTGTGGACAGATAACCACAGGTTCTGTCAAAAAAAACACATCTTTTAAACACTCTCCACAATGTTCTCTAATCGTGGGTAAACTAGACCAGTTTAGTTTCTCAACATCTTCAAATTTAGAACTGAGGAATTTCCTACGGCAGAAAGTTGTGCATGGCTGTTGATATCAACAGTCATCATGAACGAAAATGTAGAGACTCAGGTATTGATATTCATAAATCTTGATGTGTGTCTTTTTTGATGTAAACATAAAAAACAATAGACGTGTTTATTTCCAACGAATGTAGAAGTGCAGAAACATAAATATTCTGTTAGTGAAAGATAGTGTTCTTCTCAGTGTTCCTTGGCTCTTAGAAACATTTCTCTCCATTTGTTAATCGTGATACAAGTTTGAATTACTTTTATATCATTTTGTAAAAGACAAAATTGTTCTCAATTGCTGATGTATTTGTTCATCTTAATGGAATCCATTATCACGTATTATACGTAGAGTATTGTAATTCTTTTTCTGATGACAAAACTAGATTGGGGTAAGTTTATATACTTTCTGATAAGTTCTATCATGCAAAGTTGTTAAACTCTGTTTGATTATCAAACATGATTATCATTATTTTACTTTACTTTACCTACTGTAAATAAATAACTATGGTATTACTCTCAAATGATTCAAAGTGTTTTGAAGTATTCTCAAAGATTCTGCTTCAATAAAACTATTCCTTAACCATAACATACAAGCGCATAAATCTTAATAAAACATAGAACAGTCATTTCTCTTTGCTCAACTTACGTAATTAGAATAATTATCTCTGTGTTTCACAACATTTGTTTTATTCTAGGAGAACTTTGAGAATAACATAGGAAACGCGTTCAAATTAATCTTCATGTCAAAACATGGACCGTCTTGTTGTTTGTTCTTCAAAAGTAGAATTAATAAAGTAATATAGTTCAAATTTATAGAAGACATATTTAGCACATCCAGTAAGCAAACTGAATATTATCTAATATTCCCTCTCTCTATGGGTTCCTGGGTGAAGCTGTCCTTTTCTGTCGTGACTGAAAAGACATGAATTGGATTGATCATCACACAAATCAAATAAATGGGACAATAGAATGTATTTTTGAAATTTTGCAACAGTCAGTCTGTACTCCCCTCGTTGAAAAGGTGAGGTTGGATTCTTCATCCATGTTGATGCTTGAAATGTCACTGGTAGCAGCCGTTCCTGTAGGACAGTCTTGTTCTCAGCGTTCCGGTATCAGTTCATGGGATCTTGTTTCTCTTCGCGTGGACGCTTCCTTCAAGCTGTCATCACTCTTTAAAATTTAGATGGTTGTTTGCTTTTTGGACTGGCACCACCTTGACTTCAACTTTGACCGTCTTCAAGTTTCTGTGGGACCCCGGGTTGTCGTCACAGACCTTGGTTAAGTCTCAGTGTCAGATGTCAGAAGGGGGGACACTCAGTTGGAGGAGATATGGATTGGATTTTTTGTTCAGACACGAAGTGTTGATAGATAGAAAACAGAGAGAATAGATATGTTTTAGAGGATTGCTTCATAGCTAATTGATTTGTCATTCTTTAATTAGTTGATACTTTGAATTCTTCAAAATAGTCATTCCTTGTCAAATTCATACACAGGCAAAGTAATGTTTTTTTTCAGCATACAGCTTAAAGTAGATGTTAGTGTCTATGTTTCCTTCCTCAGTTCATTTCATTGAAGTATTTCAATTTATCATTCTTCATTAGATTAGTACATTCTTGTTTATGCTTTCCATTCCTCTGATTAGAAATGCAACATTTCATTCTGTTGATTTATTGTAAACAAAACAATCTGCATATATAGTTAGTAACAGCTTGATAATCTCATGGTATTATACCATATGCTTTAGGAAATAAGTGTTTTATTTATACCAATTTTTGGCAAAATCACTTCATGCTTTCCTAGTCTAGTCACAGTCTCACGACTGAATTTTCTTTGTTTTCTACTTTTTATTTTGCTTTTATTGTTATCTTGCTTTTTATTTCTTTATATAGCTTTATAATTTTTCTATCCTTTTCTTTTACTTTTATTGTTTTTCTAATATAGACTTTCTGTTATCAGCAGTAACCAAAATACAATCAGATTATTCATTCATCAAAAGTTGGATCCAAATTGTGGTTGCAGACAATTCAGTATTAGTGAATGTACATATTTCAACATTTCTTTCTTTTTTTAAATTATAATCAGTTAAATTATTGTCTTCAGCTTTCTTTGAATCAACTTTGTCATGTTCAGCACCTTTAACAATACTCATTTACAGGTATCAGCAAAAGCTTCTTCATTGAGTCAATATTTTATTCAACATTTTTCGCTTATTACACTTACTCTGTGTCTTACTCTTTATTTCTCTTTATTTTATTCTCCATACTTTATCTTAAGTTAAGCTGACTCCTCAAGAGATAGTTTTTTGGCTGAATCTTAAAATAGGTCAGGTTGAAATGTTAGAAAGGCCAAAGTTTGACATAGATAGGTTTTGAGTTAGAGGGCCTCAGTTCTGGTGTCTGCAAAAATATATGTTTTGTCTGGAATTACTTGAACTAATGTGTGCAGTTCATGCTGTTTCTATTTTTTTTTTTTTTTTTTTTTTTTGTTAGCAAAGCTAATTCTTCTGTGCAGGCACTACGTATTTAAGACATAGTTTGAACTAGTATTTATTTTATTTTTTTTATCATTTACCCTTTTTTTTGTTTATTTGTATTATATGTCACACGCATGCATTCAAACATTCAAAAAATAATTATAAACCACCAGATAAAGTCAGTCTTTTATATTGTTTTACTTATCTTTATATTAACAAAACATACAATTTGCAATATTATATATTTTTCAACTAAAAATGTCAAAGATGAAATTTTGGCAGCTCGAGACTTATGCCATAAATCTATCACTTAAACACTTAAACAATCATACAAACAAAGACAGAGACCGATAATCAGTGCCACCCGTGGGCGAAATCATGGCCTGCCATGCCTTCCCCTGGCTGCGCCCCAAGGACACACCAACTAGCCAATTCTGGGACAGAGCTCACTCTTCCCTTCCCTTCCAAAAAGCCTAAGGTTCCAGAGGCGGACTGATGTGTTTTAAGCATCCTCCCCTCGCATTTCAGAGTCAGTTACGAACAGGTAAGACAAAGTCAAGACCAGCTAGAACAAAGTCAAGACCCGCTTTTGGAAGCTTTGTGGGTCGGTCATTATTATCTTAGACGGCGCTTTCTCTGAGCCCGTTTCACTCCCGAAGAGTTTTCTTTTTCATCATCATCATCAGTTCATCATTTCATCATTTCTCTGTTTTCACCTGTTATGCCCAGCACAACACAATTGTTTCCGGAAACCACATGTCTCATCACATGTTCTTTTTCATCAATTCCTTTTTTCCGTGGCCACGCTTCATCACAGAAAAGACGCAGACAACAAAACAGCGATAGCAAATTTCACTTTGAACATCTTTAGTAGTGCTTACGCCATATGAACTTATCTCAATATAGCGCAAACATGTCCAATTGCAATATTATAAGAACATCTTAACATTAAACAGGTTCTTTAAACAGAGACCACATCAGATGGGCAGAAATATAGAAAATATAAAGTTTGCTCACCTGAAGACGGGTCCCTGCTCGATGCTCGCAGTGCCATTTGTTATCAGATGTTCTAAGGCAAAAGGATACGCTACAAGACTGGAGGTTTATCTGGTTGTTTATTCGGCCGGTTCAGAGATAGTCTGACAAAGAGCAATAGGTAACCACGGCTTATATACATGTCACATATATGGTAACAAAACATGTAGACAACAACGTCATGTCCAGTCCATAGTTGGTCCGCTGTGAGACTTCTCAAGTTCAGGCTTTCTATTTCTGGCGAGGTTCCAGACTTACAGTTGCCTTGCTTACATAGTTGCAGACATAGAGAGGACTTCGTGTATGGACAAAATAATCCTAGATGTTGCATGAATTGGTCCATGACTAAATTGATTGATACAAGAGTTAAATGATACATGAATAGAAATGATACATGACTTAAAATTCATGCTATCAAAGGCACACCAAGAATACACATCAATAATGCATTCCCTATTTCTTGCAACTTGGCAGTGTTTCTGGCATTTTTTTCTCAGCCTTCCGCAGTAACTATTTAATCTCTCTCTACATTATTTGGTAGAGGAATAACATACTTTTTGTCTCTTGATTGGATCAAAACACATTTCCTGTGGAACAGGTCAGTGGGCACCGCAGAAACATTCCTGGATTCTGACACCTCAGACATAAAAGTGGAAGCAATGTTCAGCTGACTGTCCTTGCAGAGCTGTCCACCAGTCTTCACAAGCTCCTTTACCAATATACAGTTTAATGATAAATCGCCTGCTCTGAATACTACCATGCAAAGAATTCTACAAAACTTTCCATCTTGTAACTCCACTGTTGAGTTGATCCTTTTTTTTAGACTTCTGTTACTGCTGGAATGATACAGAATGCCTTTTATAATGAAACGATGATAACAAACACAGTGTTCGACTGGAACACCTAGCAAGTCTTGGATAGCAAGTTTTTCTAATACTGACAGTGTGCCATGACAAGGAGCACCAAAAACCCTGACATTTTCATTTAGGCTAGCTGAATTAGAGGTTGATACACTGCTGTTTAGGAGATGTGAAAAAAATTTGTTTAACCCCTTTGTTAGCATCTGCCATGTACTTTTGTGCTTTTTGTGTTAGACTCCTCCAGCAAAGAAACCTTTTAACTATTTGCTCTGGAACATGTGTTGTCCCGTGGAAGTATTTTAGCAGGGTGCCATTAAACGATTCAAAGGAAAAGGTTGATGTGGCCCACAGAGGGCCCCAGTTCCTAACACTTGCTGCAAGGTGTGTCAGAAGATGGACATTAAATGTCATATTTGTTTCCCCATACAACTTCTCAAACTGCAGTGAGAACTTTTTGAGAGCTCTTTCAGCTAGTTCAATGTCACAGCATTTCACCTTTTCTCCCAAAAGAACAATAGCACCTGTGTTTCTGTTCCGATTTGCATATCTTGCTGGTCCCCACTTTTGTCAGAAGTGCATTGTCCCACTGGCTGGGACAGTCTGCAGACTCCCTCTCTGGCAGGCTGCACAGTAATGAAGATATAATACATGGAAATTCTCAAGTTAAGTATAAATAACAACAATGCATGTTTATGTCTGATTTTTAGAAAGACAGTGCAAGTAAAGGCTGTGACCTTCATTATTTTATCACATCTAATTAACTTGAAATGACAATTGTGCAAAAACTATACTTATAGTTTTACGCAGCAATTAATAACACATCCAATTACTGATATGTAAGTACCTCTGGTGAATCTCTGTTTGGTCTGTCCTGATGCAGGTGCTCCCTTATAGGACTGACAAGATGCTTTCCTCGAAAATAGTCTTCTGATGACTGCCTGCTTTCTCCTTCTTTAACAAGGTCCTCATCTGGAACCTTATGGTCATGGGACAACACATAGATTTATTAAACACTCATACTGTAAACATTTAGGATGTAATGAACATTTTTTTTTTAAAAATTGAAAGAATGAAAACTTTTGGGGAAAGTAATATGTATTTTTGCCCCTTAATTTTATTAAAGAATGGAAGCATAAAGCATTTTAGTTGTTTTTACCTTTTTGTTTGTTTTGGGAATTTTTCCAGGACATCCTTCCAGAGAAGACATTTGTTCCCCATTATTTGAAAGTGGGATCTGGGGAGTGCAGTTACAATGTCAACATGCATTTAACACGACAGTATTTACAGTTAATTTAGTTGCAAACAACAACATGGTCTACCTTTTTCAATACATCTCTATTGGCAGTCTCAAAGGATGCATGACTGAGGAATTTCTTGTAATTTCCTCTGGAGTTCAGAGTATTCTGCAATATACAAGACAGTCCACGTGTTTAAAGTCAAGAATTATGAATCCTTTTCCAAAATCATGCCTCTACAATCCCTGCTGTCGTTGATAATAAAATTAACGTGAAGCTCAAATACCTCTTTTTCTTGTGCTATCCGTCTGTATTTGTTTGCCTTTCAGGGTTGGCTTGACTCGTTTAGAATATATTCTTTGTAACGTCTTTTAGGTGCCATATCTGCTTGCGGTTTTAGTGATTTCTCCTAGTAAAGTCCGGTGTTGGTAAAGTGTCCGGTAAAGTGCAGAGAGCGCGGGTAGAGTCCCGGATATAACGTCATTGGATTCGGTACATTTACTCCAGTTAAGTTTTAAAACTGATAGAGCGCCTATTGAAATACAGTATTTGCGCATGTGTGTGTAGACATCAAAATTGTGCATTTTTTTTCATGATTTCTCTTTACATTTTTGCAAGAATGAAAAGTCTGCCTCTGACAGACATGCAGTTTTAATTTTCAAAGTCAAAAACGTTGAAAAAAATTGCACGTGTTGGAGTTTTTCAAATTGACCCTGAAGTACTTGCTGCCGCTGATTGGTCAATACCGAATGCAACCTGCTTGGATGCTGCTGAAGACAGAGGACCGCTGTCGTCGTCGTCCTTAAGCTACAATGGCGGAGTTCAAATTCGGGATGTTTTATTTTAGGGACAAAGCAATTCGCGTCGAAAGTACTGACATTGTGACACCTCAGTACAGACAGCAGCTTGTTCAGGTATTAAAACGGCCGGACCTCTCGAGTGAAGACGGATGGATCCAAGTGTGCTGGGCCTCTGGGAAAGCGCCTCAAAACAAGGTGGCCGCAAAAGTGCTACTACTCGGAGGTTTGTATTGTTGGTGCATGGTCAAAGTACTGAACCCGGAAGATGGCATATATGTGTCAGGGAATCTGTGGGGTCTTAAAAAGTCTAAAATCCAATAATTTGAATTTAGGGCCTTAAAAAGTCTAAAATTCTCTTAAAATCCCCGAAAATGTCTTAATTAAGATTTCAGAAACGTAGATCACCGTTACTTTTAATTCACTGAAGTGTGCTAAATATGTCACATTAAACAATTGAACATGGATTTATATGCAGGCTTTTTCCTCATTCATTGAATTCAATGCTTTTAAAACCTCCCTTTTCTAGTCAAAAGCCAGGCAAGGTCCCTCAAAATATAAACGTTTAGTGAAATAACTTGAGTATTATTTCTATCATGACTTAACAACTAATTCACAAACCAGGTAGTAAGTGTTAGTGGTGATGTGATTTAAAAAATGCCAGTGACCCATGCTTATGATTAAGGTTAATATGTATTTCCTTTTTTTAAGAAGCTGTGTTTGAAAGAAGAGTTTCGATTACATTTTGTGAATACATTTTAAATTATGTATTTCACGAGTTCTGAACATCTAAGATTTGTTAAATGTTGAACAAAGGGACAAAATCATGGTATTCACAATTTTTCTAAACTATGGTGGTTACAGACAACTACAAGAAGCTGATGGAAAAAAAAAAGCTGCCTTTCTGAAGAATGAGGACATCTGGAACACCGCAGTTGTAAGGAGGACCTCACCAAGTAACACACCACATGGTGGAAGCAAAGCAAAGGTTGTTTATGCTGCTTGTGTGTATTTGGAAAATAGACTTTACTAAAAGTTCTATAGTATTGCATATAGAAAATAGGGATGGTATCAGAAAATTTTGTAAGTAGTTCTGACAACGTTATAATTTGTCCATAACAAAGTCAATATCACTGCAAAAATATCCTCATCATCCTGATAACACAAACATAAAATTAGAATATATCAATTATTTGGTGAAAATGAGAATATGTTGCTAACACACCCATGAGCATACATATTTTGATATACAGCATATTAATGAAGATAGCCTAATGATATTGTTAACAGCACACAGCTGCCATATTAACATTTCTGCAATCATACACAGTAGTGACTGCAGTGAAAAGACAGTTTGCAGTTTTATTGCTTGTCACTATATCTTTGGTAATGACCTATTGCATTATCACTTGCCATTGTGATTGTTTTTTCTTTTGCCTTCCTTACTCTCTTTGAATTTACATCAGATTAAAACAACTTTATAATAAAATGCTTCTCCATTTCTTATACTTACCAAAACCCTGATTCACCTGAAATCCCTATTTGCAGCTTAGATATGTTGTTAACATCTTGTCCTTCTTGTTAATGAAAAATAAATATATGAAGTGAATGTCACACAGTGAATTATTTTAGTAGGAAGCTATTAAACCTTGAGTGATAAAATCTGAATCTCCCAACATGTATTGTAGTAGCTACTGTAACATTTTTCTACTCTCTGTGACTGTAAAGATGACAGAGAGGGTCATGTCATAGACATATCAATCCCTAATGAATATATAACACTGTAATACTATGATTTTTTATGGTTTGAATATGTTTATAAAACTCCTAACGAGCAGTTAAGTCAATATTTTGTCATGTAATATATATATCCTTTCCCTTGGCTACAGAAGAAAAGAGTGGTTGCCACTTCCTGTCCTACTTCAGATGAAGATGAAACACAGATTGACCCATCACAAGTTATTCTAACAAATGTAAGTATTTACAGAAATAAGGGAATCTTGTGAGAGGATAAGACATTTTTCACTGTAAGTGGCTTTAGGTGTTAAAATTGTGCAGTTTAGAGGAGGATGATGTCACTCCAACTGTGTTAGTTTGGAATAATTTTGGACTGTCTATGGAGAACAAAAACTTACAAAAAACATGACACCTTGTATGATCTGAAAAGATAACATTTATGAAATTGAAGTAAGGCCTATTGCAAAGGTTAAATTATAGCATAGGGAGTGTAGTGAGGCGGTAGGAGGTGTAGCGTGGCTTTGGTGGCACAGTGCGCTTGATCAGTAATTGGGAGGTTGCAGGCTTGAGCCCAGGGTGACACATGGCGATGTGTCCTTGAGCAGGACACTTAACCCAAAGTTGCGCCCACTGCTGCATCAGTGGAGTGTAAATGGGCATGAAAGCGTGTGGATGTGTTAGAAACATTGCTATTTTCACTTCCTTCTTCCTTTTGCTATTTAAAACTGTGAGTACTGCTCCTCTGGTGAAATCTGGTCTGATGCTACATTATATAATATCCTATACATTAGGTGATAGATTCTAAAACAAGTTGGACATTAATCCCTCTTTTTCCTTTTCAATTTAAACATTTTACATTTTCTGCCCTTTGTTCAAGAAGCCGAAAATGGCAAAGGCTGCAAGAGACAGAGTCCTTTCCCAACTGAAATCTTCACTGCTGAGTAGAAATCCAACAACCTCCACCCCCGTGACAAGTGAGGGCGATGAAACAGACATAGACACCAATGTGGACCTATTTGACCCACCTCAGGCTTCAGGATCAGCAGTAAGTATTAACAATTAACGCAAGAAAGGAAACTAGAATTACTTCTATGTTGTTGTTCTCCCCACAAACCTGTCAAATGTGAGTTTCCATCCATGTTAATCAGTCATAAAGCATGTGGAGTCTTATCTCACAGTTCTTATCTCACTGTGCTGCTTCTATGTGTTAAACTACACAATGATCGCTCTCTCTCTATATCCCTCAAAGCCACACATGAGGCTACAATTTAATAGTCTTGGTCTTGTCTTATTCCAGAGGCACAACCTCTGCTTCTTTTTTTTAAACATTAGCATACAAAAAACTTAGTGTTTCAGTTGGCTGTCAAGCAAGAGTGGGCAACAGTACCTAGCTAAGGATAGCCAGAAAAAAAAGAATTGTATCTGTGTCAAGTTTTTCTGTCTCTGATCCATTAAAACTTTCAGGGACACAGCACTGTGGAATCTTAAATCACAGAAGAGTCATTCAAAGCACTGGCAGTTTGGGCCGGAAAATACATCACAACTTGACAAGCGTTTTTTTTTTTTTTTTTTAATCTTTGTTGTTAAGCTTGCAAAATCTAAAAATACCCGCAGCATGCACTCAGGATAGGATCACAGCTCTCAGGTGCTCTGATGGTCTTTAACATATCAGTCAGCAGGATTAGGAGAAACTGTGGTGTTTGTGTGTTTATCTGGATCCAAAAACACAAGGATTAAATAGTTATGATTAATAGTACTAAAAAACAAGCAGACAATATATCTGACCATAAAATGGCCTGATATCACTCAGGCTACCAAATTTATTGGTAAACCACAGTTGAGGTGTAGGTACTGTATGCTTACTATTTTGTTAAAGTCACAACGAGCCTCTGGCTGCATCTCCAACATTTATGTTAAAAATATATGTTTAAAAAAAAAGCACAATATTCAAAAAATTCACTTTATTTGACTTTGTTTTTTTCTTTGAAGCACTACTTCATGTAATGACTTCATCTTATCCTAAAAAAAGGCAGTTGTTACTTCCCTTACCTTTCTGTTTCTAACTAAACCGTTTGTCAATAATAGAGTTAATGTAAACCTGATGTGTTGGATGGAGATTTTACTGACGCTTTCAAATTTCATGCTGGTGTTGCTTTTCTGTTAAGAGCTCCGGTGATCCTGGTTTACAATACTTATTCTGGAGAATGACTGGTGCCACATTCAAAAAAATTCTCTCCTGCTTTCTCTCCCAAACACGATTGCACACTTCCTTTTGGAACAGCAGTAGTATGCTGAAGTCTGTATTTATACATGTTGGTACAAAGTGTTGATTTCTCTCCCTGTGAACTCACAAAACATGTAATTGTCTACAGTTAAAGAATTCATATTCAAGTGGTGGCAACATTTCACCCTAATGCCTAATAGGATAAAGTTGTTCTTTCAAAGTATTGACTTGCATGTTTGACTATTGAAGAACATGATGGAAACTGCACATTTACTTGTTTGCAGAAGCAAACAACTCCATTATGGTAATTCCAGTTTTGGTTTCAAGTAAGTCACATTTGAGGTGCTGTTGGTAAGATTTTGGCACACAGCCAGCTAGATGCTGGTTAGAAAACCAGCCCCGCCCCTCCTGTCCTGTTTTCTCTAAGATCCCTCCCTTACGTGCTCGTGGGCAAGTGCCCGCGAGCACATTTTTATGCCGGCCAGGAAAAATGTCGTTTATACGTTTACACCCAGATGCTAACACACTCGATGTGCAAAGTTTAACCCCCCACCACCATTTTAATATTCGGACATCTTGAACATGACACATCCCAGGTTTCACCAGATCGGCCTACTGAGGTCACAAAGCCCCATAGGGGAACAGGACATTCTTTTTGAAAAACAATAACTTACATGTCCAACAGAAGTTTATTTAGCTCGGCATCAGATTTGAAATCCTTGAGATCCCGAAGGGTCCTCCACCTCTCAAACATAAAGCCGACATTGATTCTTGTTTTATTCTGCACGGTCCTCCAACATTTTGGTTGGGAGCTGCCTAGGGCAGAGGAAGAATAGGTACTTTCCCGCTGCACGCTGGATTACTGCTGTCCACCATTTTTCCAGATTTTTTGTTGTTGTTCTTCTTCTTGCCTCCTTCTTCATGCTCTTCTGGGGGAACTCCTTGGTGTTCTCTCAGTTTGAATTATCTGCGAGCTGGGTCAACCTGAGGTAATCGACTTCCTCATGCGCGCTTACAGGAATGGGAAGAGCGTACCAACCTATCACGATGAAGGACGAAGCAATGCCCCTCAACCAATCAGGACACGAGCCTCAGGGGCTCTTCTGATTGGTCAAAGATAACTGGAGAATCTTTGAGAGCTCATAGAGGCAGAAAGAAACGCAGAGATATCGCACTAGTGCAATTATACTACTCTCTTAAAGGGACCTCAATGGAGATTTCAGCATTTGATCTTAAGGAAACAAAAAAATTTGCATTGGCTACCAAAATCCTACAAGCAGCACCTTTAACATAGCATCGCTTACATATTTATTTATGCAGGACCTAGACCGAGGGGCAAGTGAGGAAGAGGAGAGTGTCCTGATGGATCAGTCAAGGTCCAATGTTGACACGCAGCAGGAAATGATGGATGCCCTCAAAGGTATTTATACAAAGGATAATAAATTATGTTTTTTGTCAGTAATTGTATTGATAGGAATCCTATCTCTCATATATCTGTGACTGTTCACCTGGCGTGGACACAGACAGTACAAGTTCTGGGTCTTCCAGTCCTGCTCAAGAAATGGTATGTTTTGCATTTATTCTTGGTTTGTAAATAATAAATAATGCCTTATGATATGCCCAGCTCGTTGAAGAGCATAACAAAGAAGGGAGGTCGACTCAGTGACAAGTTTTAAATAAAGAAATTAATTTATTGAAGAACTAAACAAATAACCATATGAAGTTAAGTCAGTTATCAGTAGTGTGGTGAGGGCGTTTGGGTGCTGTGAGACTATGCGTATGAATATTACTCTGTGTTAAAGACAACCAAGGCAAACAGAACATAACCCAAACCAAACCAAAAAGCCAAGATGGGTGCCTGGCCGGCACCAGCCATCAGGAGAGAGAGAGCCATCTTGAATTTCCCCTGCTTTTAAAGGCTCAGCTCAGGTGAAGCCAATCTAAATGAGGAGAGGGAGGGGCAGGCAGCCGAGGAAGATCTGCTGCTTCTCCTGAACAGCAGAAGAGAGAGGAGAGGGAGAGCAGGCAGACCAGAAGCTGCAGACCAGGAAGCTCTGCTGCTCTGCTGAACAGCAGAGGTGAGAGGATAGGGCGGGCAGGCCAGGAAAATCTGCAAGAGAAACAGAGGCAAGAAAGGGAACACACATATCCTGTGACCCCCAAGGCCTGTGGCCATCACACTTATATTATAGGAAATATTTCATTGTACAAATAAGTCGATATGTGTTAACATGAAATTTTACTTGGGTAAATAGTGTTTGAATGCTTTACAGAGGAAGTTTACAAACTCCTTTAGTTGTGTCTTCCAAAATTGAGAAAAATAGACAAAAGTTTTTCTCTGTATTCTTGACCTACATTTTGCACATACTGTATTTGATAGAGACTGTATTTTCCATCTCAAGATTTTACTTTAACTCATTGAAGTCCACTTTCAGAAATTCCAACTTTACAAATATTTGGAACTCTAATACTGCTATGTCTTTTAAGCAGTGCATTCCAGAAACATATTACTAATGTGAATTGTAATAACAAACAAACTTTTTTCCTGGACTCAGATTTCCTTGGGTAACACAGGGGTACAGGTCAGCAGACGCTGTTTCGAAGACTAAATCGAGCAAGAATGTCCCTGTTCACACAGGAACTAGCTGTGCTCATCTTTGGGAGGGATGTGTTGGCATCTTCAACTCTAACTGGAAAATCAGGGCCTACTGGAACATCGAAAGAGCAGCTAGATCCAGAAAAGCTGAGTGCCCTTGTTGGTAAGTATTGGTTAAATCTATTTTTCTGTATTATCTCTTTGCTTTAAATGTCCAAACACTTGCATTGACCATTCCCAGAAGCAACATGTTTCAGGTTTTCGTCATGTATATTTGCCTCCTTCTTGCTAACATGATAAATCTGGAAAAGCATGATTTCTAACACCATTTTATGTGTTCTTTTTATTTCATACAGATACAGTTATTGCTGAATTTCCAGGAACAAATGTGTCTGATGTGAGAGCAGTGATCCGGAGAAAATGTAACAATGAGGATTTTGTGTACAAAAAGAAAAAGTAAGCAGTAAAAGAAAAAGTAAGCAGTAACAACAGTAAGTGATTGTTCATGAATGTTATATTTATATTTATATGATATAAATGTGACATGGTTTGTTTAAACCTCAAAGGTTCACATGTAAAAGTTTAAAAAATGAGGTTTATGTTTTATGTAAAAGTTGTTGAAAAACTGTTTTCTTGTTTTGTTTTGTATTTTTTTTTTTTTGTGTGTTTGTTTTTTTTACTGGCTATGAGTGTCACTAAAAAAGAATTTCCAGGGGTCAAATGATCCGAAACTGAAAAAAAAAGTTCTGATAAAGAGAAACTGTTTAGAAAAGTTGATAAGATGTATCAACACTAAACTGTACATATTTAAGCTGCACTTAGTTGTGCTATATTTTTGCACATATTTTTTTGTGTAATGCACATGTTAAAAATAAACTTTTTTCTACATCAAGTACGTTGCAATTATTTTACATGTTTGAATAGATACTTTCTATGTACTATTGAATGTATTTTAATGAAGTACATCTGATATACTTCATGTGCACATAATTAGTGTACTCACAGTGTGATATTTTCAATGTTAACAATGTACTTCATATGCTTTTCTTTGTATTCTGAATATAGTAATCTGAAAATTAGAGTGAAGTATAATTTAAGTTGAATTTTAAATATGTATATCAGTAGAGACAGTTGAACTTAAGTATATTTAAGTTGAAAATAAAGGTGTCTCAAAATAGTGTACTTAAGTAAACTAAGTTGTATTTTGGTATTTTTTGAGTAGCACTAATGATATATCATTAGTATACTAAGTATATTTTAGTAATTGAGAATAACACACTTTAGTACACTAAGTATGTGCATGTGAAAAATACTAAATATACTTACATGTAGTGTGCTAAAGTATACTTTTTCCAACTACCAAAAGTTGTACTTAAGTGTATTTAAATTAAACTTAATAGTGTCTCAAAGTAGTATACTTAAGTACACTAAAATGATATATTTAGTATACTAAAAATATTTTTAGTACATAAGAAAAACACACTTTGAGTACACTAAGTATGTACATGTGAAATATACTAAATGTACTTAGATTTAGTGTGCTAAAGTATACTTTTTCCAAATATCAAAAAGTTATACTTGAGTACATTTAAGTTGAATTTAATGGTGTCTCAAAATAGTACACTAAAGTACACTAAGTTGTATTTTAGTATATTTCAAGTCACACTAATGATATATCATTAGTATACTAAGTATACTTTTAAGTACTCGAAAATAACACTTTTAGTACACTAAGTATGTGCATATGAAATATACTAAATATACTTAAATTTAGTGTGCTAAAGTATACTTTTTTTCGCCTGGGTGTGGATTTAATTATTTCTGATTTTGCTTATTTTGATTTGGCGTTATTGTTTCCTATTTTGCTGTGTTTTATTTTGTTTCCACCCACAAGAATTAATTGTTTGTTTTATTAATCAAATATCCTCTAAGTATTGGACACTGATTGGTGGTGGTTATCCTGACGGATATTTTGTTCTTTTTAAAGTGATTGGCTGGCATCATCCGCAGGAGGAACCTGGGGACCAAGGACAATTGTTGGACTCTTTTACACATGACTTCTAGGAGTATCTTTTAATTGCTTTTAGATTTTGTAATAAAGAAACTATTTTTATATTTGAAATTCTCTCCGTATTGTCTGTTTGGTGGTCTTGCTCCTTCACGGAAATAGTGGTTTTACACTGAGGTCATTTAACCAGGTGACACAAACCTTTGAGGTTAAGATGTCATAATTACATATATCAGAGATGACTGACGTATTCATGGAAACACATACATGCATACATATAAAATACACATATACATATATATATACAAATACACACATCCAACACCCTACATGCATCCATATAGCCAATCGTGATTCCCTCATCATGGCGGCAAGAAAAACCTTCTGTTCAGCAGCATGAAATCCTGAATGTGGACCCCAGTCTGATGATGAACAGCAAATCCACATGATGCTGTGTTGGGTGTGTGTGAAGGAAGGGAGGTGGGCAGAGACAAGTGGATTAAAGTAAAAACTAAAGCTAGTGACAAACCCATGGACCAATCAAACACCTTACTTTGCCATATTTGTTTCTGCTGAATATAAATTTATTAGAGGTTAGCCCTTTGAGATGCAGCATCTCTTTTTCAGGAGGGACCTCATGTCAGTATGTTATACTGATCATTTTTTATAGAAGTATAATCAATAACGATCATGAAAAGAGTACTAAATACAATATTTACATTATCACTGAAAAGAACAGCATCAAAATGAGAATTTTATAGGTGATTTATTTTCCGCTGTAAATAAAGGACTGATTCTAAGAATTTAAGGTAGTGACAGACTCATGGACGCAAGACCATAAATGCATCCCGACCATATTTGTCTCTGGTGGGTATACATTTATTGAAGGTAAGCCTCTTGAGATGTGGCATCTCATTTTCAACAGGGACTTCATCTCTATATGGTATGAGAAATAGCTACTGTGGATGTATAGTTACTCATGGATAGAGATCATGCTAATGTCTACATTAACAACTATAACCATGATGAAATGGAATGAAACTAAAGGGATGGCCGAATATATGTTTTGTCTGCAGTTGCAGTTATTGAGGCTTCGTTTCTCCACAGCAGCAGGCAGTCTACACCAAGGATCCCAGGACACCTACAAGACAAGAGCCTGAGACAGACACAAACAAAAAGGGGAAAAGGCAGATATATTTAGAGAAAGTATGCTTATAGCTCAGTCCCAGTAAAAAGCAGATTAGCCCATTTTTTTGATCAGGCTGTTACCACCAGGATGGATGGTAAACAGCTTAATGAAGTATGTTTTTCTTCTCAGGACTATTTTTACAATAACCTCATAAAATAAACTCAAAAAGTAATGCTACATTCATTTCCTGTATGTATTTGAACATTAAATGAAGATTTAGGAATATCTGGAAACGGAAGACATAAGATATGTTGTGAGTCCGGTGTTCTGGAAGGACGTCGTAAAGCTTAGCTGAGGGAGTCTCAGGATGGGGGTTCTGTCTCAGGCGTAACCTGCCCAAGCTGGTCTGATCCCACCACCCAGAATGAAATGGGCTTGTAGCTGAGTGGAGAAAGATGGAGAAGAATTAGTCCTGGAGAGTAAAGGGTGGGTTGATGAGCTGTAGACAAATGGAATAATGAGGGATGTCTGAGTATAAGTCGGCTTGTCAGCTGGCTGGAGGTGTGTTAAGTTAACACATTAACCCCTTACAGTAAAAATGAGAGTACATTTTTGTGTCAAAAAACATCCTGAAAAATGTTGAGATTTTTAAGTATAAAATGACCTATTGCATGGGAAAACAGCAAGGGGCACAAATCACTTTCTGCATAATCCAGTCAAATCTCAAGTCTAAAGGGAGCTGCTGCAAGTCCCATAAGTCTCTTGTTAAATTAACCTTACAGACAAAAGATAAAATATCAAACAATGTTTGTCAGGGTAACAGGAAATGTTACCAACACCAATACTGACATGAGAGTTTGAGTACATTAGTGTTTAACTAAAAGGTCCTAACTAATGATGATGCTTTATTATGAATAAACACATCTCACCTCTCTAATAGAATTATGGTGATCTAATAAGCTGTAAAATCAATGTTACATAGCCAGTGACAAACCTGCCTCCTAAACTTGCCCTTGGATTGTTTTAATGATTTGGATGTTATTAGCTATGATGTATTTCTCTGTTCAATAGTGTTTGGATAAAATGTTTTTGTTTGATTAGGGGCAGTTGTTCCGTGTCCTTCATTTGTTCACTCGCAGTGTCTCTGTGTCACAGGACATCCTTAACCTTGTATCAGAGGAATTAGCTTATTGCAGTGGGACTATTTTCCCACAGCTGGGGCCGTGGTTGATAGGTGCCAGGGTCTGTCCATTTGTAGGACGTCCTGAACACTGTATCTCTGGGGACCACGGCTGCTCCGAGATCCCCTGCAGTTTAGCCTGGGACTGTGAGGAACCCAGTTTCCGTGTGTGGCCACGAGGAGGCACTGCAGGGGTCTTGGTGGTGGAGAGACTGTGAACTTCTGAAGAAGATCTGAACCTTCTTCTCCTTCGTTCTCCTGTTAGTAGACAGGGCCGCAGCAGAGAGCAGAGAGACCAGCAGGAAGTGCACAACACTGACACAGCTGCACCCACTACCAGAAAACTGCAGACTACTGCACCAGACTCTCCACACACCCTGTGTGCATGCACACCCACACACCCCATTCACACCCATTCACACCACATTCACACCCATTCACACCACATTCACACCCATTCACACCACATTCTCTCTCTCATTGAACCACACTGACTCTCACATTCACACCACATATAATTATTACAAGCACATGACAACAGATGACAACACAACACGACATACAACATGACATTTTTTGGATGTTTTTAATTTTTAGCATTTAAGGGCACCAAACAACATATGACAACACATTACAACATAACACAATATATGACTTACAAATTTGTTTTTTGTTTAAAAGGGCGGCAAACAACACGTCACAAAACAACACAACACAACACAGCATAAAGGAATTCATTTTTTTTTATTTTTTGTTTTTTTGTATAAGGGCGCCAAACAACACATGACAACACAACACATCAAAGAACAACACAACATATAACATTTAAGTTTTCTTTATTTTTTTAGTTTATAAGGGCGACAAACAACAAATCACAACTTTGATGTAAGTTTTTTGTATTTTTTTGTTTGAAGTACATAAGGGCAAACGAGACATTACAACACAACACATTACAGCATTACACAACATATGACATATAACTTTTGGTATTTTTTTGTTTTTTGTATATAAGCTCCAAACAACACGTGACAACACAACATATCACAACATAACACGACACAACTTATGATATACAATTTTAAATATAAGATTGCCAAACATCACGTTACAACACAACCCATCACAACACAGCACAACATAAAAGATAGAATTTTTTTGTATTTTTTTGTTTGAAAGGGTGCCAAACAACACGTGACAACACAACACATCAAAGAACAACACAACATATAACATTAAATTTTCTTTATTCTTTTAGTTTATAAGGGCGTGACAACATGACACAACACAACCTATGACATACAATTTTTTGCATTTTTTTGTTTTTTATATATAAGGGTGCCAAACAACATGTGACAACACAACACATCACAAACCAACACAACACAACATATAACAGTTTTTTTTTTGTATTTTTTTGTTTTAAGTATATAAAGGCGCCAAACAACACTGACAACAAAATACAACACATCATAACACAACACAACATATAGCATAAAATGTTTTGATTTGTTTTTAGTATATAAGAGCGCCAAACAACGCTGACAACACAACGCATCAAAGAACAACACAACATAAAACACATAATCTTTTTGTTTTTCAGTTTATAAGGGTGACAAACAACACATCATAACTTTTAACATATCATTTTTTTATTTTTTGGTTTTTAATAAATTAAGGCAGCAAACAACACGACAGCAAAACACATCACAGCATTACACAACACATGACATGTAACTTTTTTTGTGTTTTTGTATAAAAGGAAGCCGAAGTGAAAGTGACGACACAACACATCACAACACAACTTACGTCATACTATTTTTTGTATCTTTATGTTTGTTGTTTAAAAAGCTGCCAAACAACACTTGACAGCACATAACACATCACAGCATGACACATGACATATAACTTCTTTTTATTTTTTTGGTTTTTCTAGTATATGAGCGCTTAACAACACTTGACAACACAACACATCACAACACAACACCACATAAAGGAATTCATTTTTTTTGAGTTTTTGTTTTTTGTATATAAGGGCGCCAAACAACACATGACAACACAAAACATTGAAGAACAACACAACATATAACATTACATTTTCTTTATTTTTTTAGTTTATAAGGGCGTCAAACAACAAATCACAACTTTTGACATATACTTTTTTTGTATTTTTTTATTTTAAGTACATAAGGGGGGCAAACAACACATGACAACACAACACATAACAGCATTACACAACATATGACTATTTATTTTTTTGTATATAAGGGCGCCAAACTACATGAGACAACACAACATATCACAACACAACACAACTAATGACATACTATGTTTTGGAATTTTTGGATTATTGTTTAAAAGGGCACCAAACAACACGTGACAACACAACACATGACAACACAACACATTTAGCATATCATTTTGTTGTATTTTTTTGTTTTTTAGTTTATAAGGGCAACAAACAACAAATCACAACACAACCCATTACAGCATTACACAAAAAACGACATATTATTATTAATTTTCTTTGTATATAAGTGTGCCAAACAACACGTGACTGCACAACACATCACAGCACAACACAACTGATGACATACAAGTTTTTTGTATTTTGTTGTTTTTGTATATAAGGGCACCAAACAACACATGACAACACAATGCAACACAACATATAGCATATCATTTTTTGTATTTTTTGTCTTTTAGTAAATAAGGGCGCCAACCAAAACATGACAACACATTATATCACAGCATTACACAATATATACATATAATTTTTTTGACGTGTTTTGTTTTAAGCATTTAATGGCTCAAGCAACATATGACAACACAACACATATCAGCACAAAACAACACATATACTTTGTTGTATGTTTTTTTAATTTAATATATAAGGGCACCAAACAATGCACTAGGACACATCAGAGAACAGCAAAAATATAACATGCATGTTTTTGTAGATTTTGTATTTTTAGTACATAAAGGCTCCAAACAATTCACGAGGACTCATCACAGCACAAGACCAAACAGATATTTTTTTGTATTTTTTTGTTTCTTTGTATATAAGGGCTCCAAGCATCACATGACAACACAACACATCACAGCTCAACACAACATGCAACACCTAATTTTTGGTATGTTTTTTGTTTTTAGCATCTAAGGGCAACAAACAACTCATGACAACACAACACATCACAGCACATCACAACATATAACATAGAATTTTTTTTGTATATTTTTTGTTTTTTAGTATATCAGGGCGGCAAACAACACATGAAGACACTACACATCACAACACAACATATAACATAGAATTTTTTTTGTATGTTTTTTGTTTTTTAGTATTTCAGGGCGGCAAACAACACATGAAGACACTACACATCACAGCACAAGAAATAACACAGATGTCCATTCATATTTTTGAACATAAAACCCACAGAGAAGATAAAAGGCAGCTTCTGGAAGGACTATATTTTTGCAGAGCGCTTCCTTGGAGGAGCATCTTCAGGCTCTTCAAGGGGTCTCTTTCTAGACTCTGAGCACAGAAGTTCAGAGGAATAGGAGGTACAGGAGGGCAAAGAAGCAGGAGTAAGGGGTGGAGACTGAGGGAGAGTGCAGATCGAAGGGGGATGAGTGACTGATGGAGAGGGATAGAGGACTCAAAGCAGAGTTAGAGTCAGAATCAGAGAAGGAAAGATCTGTGGGAAAAAAAGGTTCATTGGTATGGGGAAGGGTCTGGGGAGGAAGAGGAGACTGAGGGCCTGAAGGAGTCAATCAGAGTCTGAGTCAGAGAAGGAAAGATCTGTTGGGAAAAAAGGCTCAATGGTATGGGGAAGGGTCTGGGGAGGAAGAGGGGCTGAAGGAGTCAAAGAAGGGCTCAAAGAGTCTGAGTCTGAGTCTGAGTCTGAGAAGGACAGATCTGTGGGGAAAAAAGGCTCAATGGTATGGGGAAGGGTCTGGGGAGGAAGAGGGAGACTGAGAAGGGGATGACTGCTTTGGAGGAGGGGCTGAAGGAGTCAAAGAAGGGCTCAAGAGTCTGAGTCTGAGTCTGAGAAGGACAGATCTGTGGGGAAAAACGGCTCAGTGGAATGGGGAGGGGTCTGGGGAGATTGAGGGAGGAGAAATCTTTTGAAGAAGGAGGTGCAGTCATCACAGGAGGAGAAGAAGGATCAGAGGAGCTGAAGATGGGGGTGGAAGATCTAGGGTAGGGTGGACAAGAGTCAGGGTTGGAAGAGAAGATTAAAGGTTCAGGGGTGGGGGAGAACGGAGAGGAGAGGGGATGGGGGAGGGATCAGAGGAGGGAGAGGAGTCAGGTCAGGGACAGAAATGTCTGCAGTGGAGGAGCAAGAGTTGGCAGAGGGAAAAGTTGTCAGAGAAGGAGCGCTTCCCTGGAGGGGCACCTTCAGACTCTTCAAGGGGTCTCTTTCTAGACCCAGAGCGCAGTTGTTCCGTTCTGTTCATCAGAACCTGCAGCTTCTCCATCCACGCAGGTCTAGAGACTGAAACGCCTGAGGGCTTTGACACCCCGGGGTTTAAAGTGACAGAAATGTCAGAGGAGGAGGAGGAGGAGGAGGAGGAGGAGGAGGAGAGAGAGTCAGAGAAAGAGGGAGAGGAGTCAGGTGAATTAGAGGAGGTGGATGAAGAGAAAGAAAAGAAGCTCAAGGGAGAGCTAGGAGTGGTGTGTGAGGTGGTCTCACGTGAGGAACCTGTGGAGCAGCTTGGAGATACCGGGACCTCCACGTACAGCATCCTGCATACTCCAAAGCCGGGCTCAAAGGGCTCCATCAGGACCAACTTTGTAGGGGGGGGTCCCAACTCTAACTGTAAGGGGCACTGGACCTTGTCCTTGGCAGTATGGCTTGGACCCCTCCTCAAGTGTAACACCAGGGGGTTCTGGTCCTCCACAATATGCCAAGGACCTGGATGAGGGATCCTGCGTCTCATCTGTGATCCGGGGGAGTGCTGATCCATGTCCTTGACACCACTGTGAGCATGAACAGGGATCTGGAGACAGAAGCAAACATGTAAGGATCTGAGGTTCCACAGTTGGACTGGACAACAGCAAATTGATCACAGAGACTTCTTTCAGCCATCACAGCTCTGATGATCAACTTCAGAGAAGTCATCCACACTTTAACACTGATCTGCCATCATTTAGTGAGGGGGAAAAGACTTTGGTCACCAACAGGGCAACTTTATCTAGACTCTAACAGTGCATCATTAAAGAGGACATCATGTCATTATTTCTAAGTTTAAAAAATCAGATATAGCTTTTGTAAGTGTAGAGTTAATAGTACAAAACTGAAATGTAGATCAAATGAAATCAATGATGGTTGAATTAGAAATAAACACAATTAAGGCCAATCACTGCTTTGGTTGATGATGTACTAATCAGAGTTTGTACCAATAAGTGAGTTATACTTGAGTCATTTTGAAATCAGAACACCTATATGAGTTTTACAGACACAGTTAAAGAAAGGTATTCCAATCATTAACGATCATATGAAATTAGCCTCTATGTATATTTCTATGAAATAATTCTGTTCAGGCAGAAACTTTTGTTCAAACCCTTCATTGTCAGTTTTGAGATGGAAATTCACATTCAATTAATGATTATTTGCTTTGAATTGAGGGACAGCCTCATTGAGACATATAGCCTACTAACATACTAATAAACAGTAAATCTCTATAGTTATGTTAAGAAAAGGCAAAAGCATTTTTTCCCAGTAACTATGATAAACAGTCCCTGTCTATGCACTATTTAACATGAATCCAAATAGGGGACAGAGATGAAACCTCCATGAATTTATGCTGTTGGTACAACTTCAACTTTAGTAAATTCTTGCACTGAATTATATGCTTCTGCAAATCTTCCATCATTTACCAAATGTATATTTTTTCATAATATTTCAATACTTTGCAAAGTATTTGGGATAGCAGCTACAGCAGAAACAACAACAGAGTCTCCTCCAAGACCATCTGGAACTCACAAAAATGGGAGGCAATAAGGAAGGAAAATCCAAGACAAAAAATTCGGATTCGGGTTCTGGACCCGGTCCAAACATGGCAGAGGGGATTAATGAAATCCTGAAAGGCCAGCAAGAACTGAAAAAAGGTCTCGAAGAGAAGATAGAAAAAGAAGATAGAAACGGTTCTCACTGAATTAAAAACCTTCAGAGAACACAAGCTGCTGCAGGATTACAGCAAAAAACAATCTGAGATGATCAAACAGCTGGAAGCGCGAGCCGAAGACCTGGATCAACAAACCAGGCTGAATGAAGTGATCGTAACTGGCATAAAGATCAAACCGCACTCCTCTGAAAGCGCTGACAAACAGGCGGGCAGGGGAGCATGACAGTGAACAAGGCGAAGAGGACATCAAGGCGGTGGAGAGACAGGTGGCCGACTTCATGGAATCAAAAGAAAATCGAGATGGATCTCAACAACGTGGAATACTGTCACCTCATGCCCTGGAAAGGGGCAAGCGGCGGAAAGAGGATTCACAAACAGAAAACACAAGATAAGCGCTGCTGAAACAGGGCCCAAAACTGAAAAGGCACAACTGTGTTCTTCAATGAAAACCTGACCAAGAAAAATGCAGAGATGGCCAAGAAGGCACGAGGGCTAAAAAGGCCGGGAAGATAAAAAGCACCTGGACGGCAAATTGCAAAATACTGATAAGAACTAACGGAGAAGCCCCAGAACAAATGAAGACGCTGCTGGTCAAGAGCATGGAGGATCTGGACAAATTTAACGACTAAATGGATAACAAAAGCTTCAAAACCTCAATGCAATCTGAGGAAAAGGAGCTAATGAACTGTAACATGGAACATGGACATCTGGATTTCACTGGCTGGAATACAAACCATGGGCAGCGGGATCTAATAAAAATTCAAAATGTTGACCAGAACTGTTAGGACTGCAATAACCCAAACATGAACAACGACCTGGATAACTGTTTTTATGGCATCAAATCGATTAATTGGAACTAGTACATGGAACATGATTACGTGTATATAATCCTCTGGGACAACAAGCTGAAAATCATCCATTTTAACAGCAGGAGCCTCTACACCAACTTCGATCAAATAAAGGAATACCTAATGGACTTTAAGAACCCTTTTGACATTATTGCAATAACTGAAACATGGATTAACAAAAGAAAGGTATGAACTTTGAATTAGAAGGATATAACCTTGTCTGTATATGATATATGATTAAGTGAAACAAAACATGTGGGTTGTTTGGTCTGTAAGACAGCAGGAAAGACGAAATGTACCAAAACAATGATAATGAATGAACTGATGGTGTAGGTCAAGTGAGGCAGCAGAACAGTGCAGGAGCACGCCTGGGTGAAGAGGAGAGTGACGACGAGTCACACGTTTAACAAATGTTCGAAATCTGGAAAAACAAAAGCAACACGGACACACCACCCCAACATCACTAACCGGGACTAACAACAACAACAACAACAAAAAAAGACAGTCATGAATTACGCCTTCCGTGGAACAAAGGATTGGTTATAATAGGTCAAATATGGCCACTAAAAGACAGATAAAAATTTATAATAATTTGATGATATGTGGAAAAGAGGAGAGTAAATATTGAGAAAATGGGGACAGGACTAGATAAGCTTTGCTTCTCCCGTTTTCCCTTTCGGACACGTACAATGTGATCAACTATTGACAATGTGTGATGCTGTATAAGTGTGCTGACGTGACCGAAATAAATAAATCAATTCAATTCAATTCAAAGCCAGATGTAAAAATGTTGCCTATGTGGAGAAATATTAGGCAAAGTCAGCTCTGGGTCAAATCAACTTGGGCAAAATAAGCCTGAAGATACATAAAATGACATAGGGTCAACACCCAAGATTATTTTTTTAAGGTAACCAAGTGGAGTAGATTAGATTGTAGATTAGACCATCTACAATAATATTTCTATGAAAGCAATGAGCCTAATAAGAGGAGACGTAAGGATGAGTGAAAAGACACACAGCTCTGTCAACATCTGCATCTTCACATAAAGGGGGAAGTTCAAGGCCTATTTTAAAAGGTGTAAGGATTGAAATATTAAAAAAGATTAAAAAAGAACATGAAGATACATTTCTAGAAACAGCCCTGTGTAGCCTAGCATTGAAGTGTTAAATAATGTTCATCTTTTGGTCACAAACATGAACATCACTCTAACATGATCGTGTTCAACAATCAGCAATCAGAATATTATGTGATAGAAAACATATCTATGTCTATGTCTGTCTGTCTATTTATACATTTATATTTAATATTTATATTATATTTAGCATTTATATTTATATATAGCATTTGCGTGTGACATTTAATATTTACATTTAACTATTTAAGATATTTCTAAGATGACAAATATTGCTCTAAATGTCATAAAAGGTCACTATAAAATAATCACACCAGTTTTTTGCAGATGGTTTGAAGCTAAATGTGACAAATTGCTGCTTTTTTTTTTTTTTTTAGCATGCGCTGCTTTACAAACGGCCCCCCTATACATTACACTCAAGAATGTTTCTCTGTACACAGATTATTATAAATAGATGAGTCCATTTTGTTTGAACTAAATTCAGAAAGTATATATTTACTCGATCATAAAAAAGTGCTATTATAGCCTAATATTAAATGTTTGAGGACAATTTATTTGTATATTTTATCTAACTCCAAAACACTGTCTGTTTTAAGTTATTTTATTATTATTACTGAATTTGTGCAAAACCTATAAATATACAACGACAAAGAAAACATGAAGAAAAAACAAACCACCCAGTTTTACTTTGTTTCAGTTTTATAGTATTTGGACTAAAGAGCAGGTGATTTGCATACAGATTATGGTCAAAGCTTCGTTTCCTCATGTTGTATATAATAATTCATTTATAGGGTAACAGCAGACTATGTGAGTGAGCTTCAATCCCTTTAAAGGTGCTTGTTCAAATCACCAGTGGCCTCTAAAATTAAAACTAAAAGCATGCAAACCACACCACAAGCTACAATGTCATAAAACAGGTTTCCTTGTCAGCAGACAGTTATTTTGAATATTGCTGTATGAATTCAAAACGCATGTTTTAGGCCTGATTATGAGCTCTTTCACAGGCAAAAGTCATTTCATCTATATTAAATAAAGAGTGACTGATTTTAATTGTAACTGGCCATAGTGGCTGGACATATTCAGATGTTATAAACCTTACTGAGTGTCTGTAAAGCAGTGTGCCTTAAGCCCTGTCAATCTGTAAATTCTTATAAATAACTGATAATTATTCAGAACCAACCTTTTCTTGATTTGATAAAAACTTGATGTGACTCCAATATTATCTGTTTAAGTTCAGTGGCAACAAAACATCTTTTTCTGTTTAGTATATCTTAGCAAGATCACACTACTGTTGGTCAGAAGATTTAAAGATGAAGTTAAAATCCACTGATCTAACCATGAAATAATGTGTTTAATACCTATAGTTTAATGTCACAAAGACTGAGAATAAATTGTTAAATATTAATAAGGCTTTTCACAATTGAAATCATATTTCTGTCAGTAAAAGACTTACTCATACTCATTATTAAATGGTTGTACATAGATTATTCTCTGACCCATTTACATGTCATCATATCTGCTCTGTCATTTTAACACTTGTTCACTTTTATTATGCAGCCTATTGATATTTGATTTTGTTTTCAGTATCTAAAGTTTCATGAATCCCTATGATTTTATAAGTAGCCTGTACATTTGTAATTTTTGTGAACAAATTCGTTGAGCTGGCAATTTATTTCATTGGATGCTTTATTTTCTTAAATATAACAAATGTATTTGTATAATTCATAATTTAGCTTCTCTGATCTTTTTTAACACTGCAGACCGCCTTGAAATAGGAAAATGTTATTTATCAATCAACAATCTTATTATTAGGTGATAGACAGTATATAAAGAAAAAAAAACTCTATGGAATTAGAGAAGTACCATCTGAAGCGATCATTGTCTGAGTTTGATTTGTTTAACACAGAAGTCCATTATCTTGATCAAATTCTTGATATTCACTGATCCTTTATGCAATCAGTGGGATTAAGTTTTATCTAACAGACAACATCACATTACACTCAAGAATGTTTCTCTGTACACAGATTATTTCCTGTATAGTCTAGCTTAAAAGTATTCAGCTAACATTTATTTTGTGGTCACAAACATGAACGTCATTCCGACTTCTGATGACTAAAAGTTTTCTTTTCAAATATTCCCACAAAAATCTGGTAAACTGTGATCAATAAAGCACACGTGTCATTTCAGGCCATCTGATCGTGTTTCTTGTTTTACAGACGAGTGGCCCTGACACCTCTGGAAACGCCTGGTGTTTAATAAATCAAATCTCTTACATTTCTCGAGCAAAGGTCGAGTTTCTTCATTTGGTTTTGATGGAGGGTCGATGAATCCTCACAGACTCGAACTTTTACAGTGAAGTCTCAAGGAAGAAGTCGAAAAGCGTCAAAATCTCTCGGTGTGAACTCAGTTTGTGCAGATCCAGGGATTGTCATTTTTTAAATGACTTCATGTTGTCATAGCAACCGGCACCTGTCAGTCAATTTTAACGTCATCTTTACGTCATCACGTAGCTCCACTCTACTGTATTATGGTAAAATAGCCTGTACATATAACTGTTTTTTTTTTTATAGACATTAACCTAGCTTAGAATTTTCTTTGCTCTGTTGGTCTTTTTTCTTTAAAATAACAACAAGCACGTTGTAAATGTCCCGGATACATTTTTCAATATCATTTTAATGCCTTAAAAATCCTTTGAAAGACAAAATGTTATAATTTCGGCTTTGTTAGAACACAGTTACATCATATGCATTTATTACAAAATGGAAATATAGCTGCATATCTATTTGTTATCCTTTCTTAGACATTATAAATAGATGAGTCCATTTTGTTTGATCTAAATTCAGAAAGTATATATTTACTCGATCATAAAAAAAGTGCTATTATAGCCTAATATTAAATGTTTGGGGCCAATTTATTTGTATATTTTATCAAACTCCAAAACACTGTCTGTTTTAAGTTATTTTATTATTATTACTGAATTTGTGCAAAACATATAAATATACAACGACAAAAACATGAAGAAAAAACAAACCACCCAGTTTTACTTTGTTTCAGTTTTATAGTATTTGGACTAAAGAGCAGGTGATTTGCATACAGATTATGGTCAAAGCTTCGTTTCCTCATGTTGTATATAATAATTCATTTATAGGGTAACAGCAGACTATGTGAGTGAGCTTCAATCCCTTTAAAGGTGCTTGTTCAAATCACCAGTGGCCTCTAAAATTAAAACTAAAAGCATGCAAACCACACCATAAGGTACAATGTCATAAAAACAGGTTTCCTTGTCAGCAGACAGTTATTTTGAATATTGCTGTATGAATTCAAAACGCATGTTTTAGGCCTGATTATGAGCTCTTTCACAGGCAAAAGTCATTTCATCTATATTAAATAAAGAGTGACTGATTTTAATTGTAACTGGCCATAGTGGCTGGACATATTCAGATGTTATAAACCTTACTGAGTGTCTGTAAAGCAGTGTGCCTTAAGCCCTGTCAATCTGTAAATTCTTATAAATAACTGATAATTATTCAGAACCAACCTTTTCTTGATTTGATAAAAACTTGATGTGACTCCAATATTATCTGTTTAAGTTCAGTGGCAACAAAACATCTTTTTCTGTTTAGTATATCTTAGCAAGATCACACTACTGTTGGTCAGAAGATTTAAAGATGAAGTTAAAATCCACTGATCTAACCATGAAATAATGTGTTTAATACCTATAGTTTAATGTCACAAAGACTGAGAATAAATTGTTAAATATTAATAAGGCTTTTCACAATTGAAATCATATTTCTGTCAGTAAAAGACTTACTCATACTCATTATTAAATGGTTGTACATAGATTATTCTCTGACCCATTTACATGTCATCATATCTGCTCTGTCATTTTAACACTTGTTCACTTTTATTATGCAGCCTATTGATATTTGATTTTGTCTTCAGTATCTAAAGTTTCATGAATCCCTATGATTTTATCGTAGCCTGTACATTTGTAATTTTTTGTGAACAAATTCGTTGAGCTGGCAATTTATTTCATTGGATGCTTTATTTTCTTAAATATAACAAATGTATTTGTATAATTCACAATTTAGCTTCTGTGATCTTTTTTTTAACACTGCAGACAGCCTTGAAATAGGAAAATGTTATTTATCAATCAACAATCTTATTATTAGGTGATAGACAGTATATAAAGAAAAAAAGCTCTATGGAATTAGAGAAGTGCCATCTGAAGCGATCATTGTCTGAGTTTGATTTGTTTAACACAGAAGTCCATTATCTTGATCAAATTCTTGATATTCACTGATCCTTTATGCAATCAGTGGGATTAAGTTTTATCTAACAGACAACATCACATTACACTCAAGAATGTTTCTCTGTACACAGATTATTTCCTGTATAGTCTAGCTTAAAAGTATTCAGCTAACATTTATTTTGTGGTCACAAACATGAACGTCATTCCGACTTCTGATGACTAAAAGTTTTCTTTTCAAATATTCCCACAAAAATCTGGTAAACTGTGATCAATAAAGCACACGTGTCATTTCAGGCCATCTGATCGTGTTTCTTGTTTTACAGACGAGTGGCCCTGACACCTCTGGAAACGCCTGGTGTTTAATAAATCAAATCTCTTACATTTCTCGAGCAAAGGTCGAGTTTCTTCATTTGGTTTTGATGGAGGGTCGATGAATCCTCACAGACTCGAACTTTTACAGTGAAGTCTCAAGGAAGAAGTCGAAAAGCGTCAAAATCTCTCGGTGTGAACTCAGTTTGTGCAGATCCAGGGATTGTCATTTTTTAAATGACTTCATGTTGTCATAGCAACCGGCACCTGTCAGTCAATTTTAACGTCATCTTTACGTCATCACGTAGCTCCACTCTACTGTATTATGGTAAAATAGCCTGTGTATATATAGAACTGTTTTTTTTTATGGACATTAACTTAGCTTAGAATTTTCTTTGCTCTGTTGGTCTTTTTTCTTTAAAATAACAACAAGCACGTTGTAAATGTCCCGGATACATTTTTCAATATCATTTTAACGCCTTAAAAATCCTTTGAAAGACAAAATGTTATAATTTCGGCTTTGTTACAACACAGTTACATCATATGCATTTATTACAAAATGGAAATATAGCTGCATATCTATTTGCTATCCTTTCTTAAATATTATAAATAGATGAGTCCATTTTGTTTGATCTAAATTCAGAAAGTATATATTTACTCGATCATAAAAAAGTCCTATTATAGCCTAATATTAAATGTTTGGGGCCAATTTATTTGTATATTTTATTAAACTCCAAAACACTGTCTGTTTTAAGTTATTTTATTATTATTACTGAATTTGTGCAAAACATATAAATATACAACGACAAAGAAAACATGAAGAAAAAACAAACCACCCAGTTTTACTTTGTTTCAGTTTTATAGTATTTGGACTAAAGAGCAGGTGATTTGCATACAGATTATGGTCAAAGCTTCGTTTCCTCATGTTGTATATAATAATTCATTTATAGGGTAACAGCAGACTATGTGAGTGGCTTCAATCCCTTTAAAGGTAACACTTTACAATAACCATTACTTATAAATGGTGAATAGATAGTTTATAAATAGTAAATAGACCATTTATAAATGGTAAACAGATGGTTAATAAATGGTAAACAGACATTTATAAATGGTAAAGAGATAGTTTAGAAATGGTAAATAGACCATTTATAAATGGTAAACAGATAGTTTGTAAATGGTAAATAGACCATTTATAAATGGTAAATAGTTTATAAATGGTAAATAGACCATTTATAAATGGTAAATAGATAGTTTATAAATGGTTTAGAGTTTATAAATGTTTAGTCATCATTTACAAATGGCATATAGACCATTTATAAACAGTCAATAGTCCATCTATTAATGTTTAAACATCATTTATAAACGGCAAATACATCGTTAAGTAATGTAAGTTAATAGTTACTTTGCATATAACAAACAGTTACAATTAATAATGTTTATTAATTATTAATGGCCTATTTTGTAAAGGTCTATAGGTGGTTTATATATGTTTAGGAAACTGGTTGTAAATCATCCATTAAGATTAAAATATGTATAAGTAGTACTTTCTAAATGGCTATGTGATTTTTCAACCATCAATAAAAATGACTTAGATGGTTATTGTAAAGTTGTGACTGACTTTCATAATAATAATAAAAAAATATAATTTAATGATTAATGCCCTGTTTGTACTGTAAACCATCATTTACCATTTATTTGACTTGTTTTAATGATGATCTCTGAACACATTTATAAACAGAGTCAATATCATGCAGTAGTGTACCACAGATCAACATGGTGTTAGATAATAATGGTCAAACTACAACACAACAAAGGCAACTTAAACTTGATGATTAAATTTGAGTTGATGATATAATATTCAGGCACACTACACTTCAAAATGGAATATTTCATTGTCTTCTCATCCCACATTGCCACAAATTAACATTGAACAGCAAAGCAACGAACAATGAACATCACACATGTGTTGCCTTCTTGGTATAATTTTTTTTTCTATTTGTATTGCTTTGTAATATCATGAAGCAGGCGTCCCAGTGAACCATTACAGTGTTTTTTACCCAGCCATTCATTCCACTCAATCATAATCAGGTGATTTCTTAGTAGATCCTCGGTTCGATTCCCCCGCAGTCTCCCGATGGTCTCCTTGTAGCTCCTCCAGGCCCTCTCAATGTGTTGGGTGTGGCAGCCTGTATCAGCACTGACATACTCCACGCTGGTTGACTGTATAATGCTAGTATCCCAATTCAGGCAGAGCCTGGCGGTATGCCCGCCACTCATCAGTCAGTATTGTGGATCCTGTCCGAACATGGTGCAGAACCAGGGGAATCAGCTCTCGTCTGGTCCGTCTTTCCACCAAGCGGAGAACAGGCTTTGTCTTCTGCCCTCTGTGCTTCACTCCAAACATTCCAAACATTCCAAACACCAACTTTTTCCGTGTCCACCCACCAACCATTCTTCCACGTCCATACTGTTGAAATATTTGAATATAACACATATTACAAATGGTAGTTATTCACATAATCATTTGTGACTAATATATGGTAATAATTGCCATTAAAAATAGCATTAAACTTATTTAATTTACTTTAATGAGTTATAAAAAATATTATATTTCTATAAGTATGGATTTACCTACACTATTGTATCAGCAAATCCTCTCTCTTAGTGCAAATCGTTTTTTCAAGACAATGTTTTCAATTTTGCTGTCAGTATTAGTGAGCGTTAGGCTCCTTATATGTTATTCATTATTACAAAACCCAAGGATACAGCTCTTTATGGAAAATAAATTTGTCACAATGACCTTTCGATTTTTTGGATCAATATAATTTTATATTAGCAAGATGCGCCAATAAGCACATCTTCCCCTACTCATACTGCTGTTGACTGTGCATGTCTCGCAAAATTGAATTCTCACAGAAATTTTATGGCATATGACCATTTGCACTTACCTTCTTTTTGTGTCTAAAATGGCTTTCACGATAACTTCTGAACTCTTTCCGCCCTCCCAGTCTCTGTCCTTTTCTTCTCTTCATTCTCTCCATTGCCTCGATACAGACATTTCTTACCTTTTTGTCCATCTTTGATAGTGTTCTTGAACTCCCAGCAATGTCATCTGTCATCATGTCGATTTGTCTCAATCGTAGGCCTTGTGCAAACCTTAAAATACATAAAATGAAAATGTATAATAAAACTATGAAACCAAATCTTAGGAATGTGAAATTAGAGATGAAATCTTGTTTCAATCTTCAGTTGTCAATCAGTTGTCATGGAGGGGGAAACTACACATTGAGACCAAAACTGCTTTTTGTACCAGGCTGTAAACGTGTTTTTTCTGCCGTTAAGTTGGGAATTTTGAATTGGGCCCTTATTTGAGTTTGCTGCCTTTTGGAGCCAGCCTCAAGTGGCTACTTGAGGAACTGCAGGTCTAAGTCAGGTCTGGTAAGGGTCTAAGGGTAGAGGATGTTGTTGTGATGCTATGTAAGAAATCTAAATCACTGGCAATGTCATTAATGTCGATTATTTGTATTTAATTTTAATCTATCCAGTAGATATGTTCATATTATTTCCATACCTGTACAAGAATCGCATCCAGTTGAAAAGGCTCATCTTGGAATTGCTGAAGATAGACTTGTGCCGCACTGATTTTGTGACAATGCCTTTGTGGTTGGTCCTCTGTTGACAAACCCTGTTGACAACACAGCTACTTGATCCAATTGAAATTCAACGAAAAACCATATCACACTCAAACCATTAGTTTGAATGTGATAGCAATCTAAAATGAACATTTTTATTGACAAAATTAACTAATAGACATACAGACAGATAGACAGATTGATAGATACAATGAATGATTCACATACCTACATACATTCACACATACATACATACATAGAACAACAAATAGTAGTAGTAATAATAATACTAATTAATAATTAGTAATATGATTACAGATAAAGTTGTAAATACGTAATACATTAATTAATTGATTTAATACTCTGACATAACCTGGTCCATTCAACAGAGATTGCTTAAATTTACTTACCATTCATAGAAATCTCCACGACTGCAGTCCTTCATCTTCATTTTGTGTTCGCAAATGCTACATTTCATTTTCCTTTTGAGAAGCTTTCTTTTTTGCAGCCATTTTATAAGTTTCAAGTGGCATTTTCTTTTAGATCTAGAACCTTCAATTAACTCCCTCAATTCAGTGGCTAAGCCGGGGATTTTTCAATTCCAGCATGAGCTATTCAGATTTCCTGTTTGCGCCAAAAAAATAAATAAAAAAAGTCACAGTTATGCTGCGTTCGGGTGAAATGCGTCATCAAAGACCTAAGTGCATACGAATGACAAAGTCAGAGGTTGGAGTTATTCAAATTCATAAAAATACATAAACTGTACATTTCCTCGCCGTTTACATGATAAAATTGCAGGGTCTGAGAAAACATATAACTATTAAAAACGGCTGTTATTCAACTTAGCCCCTTTTTTTTAAATTAACAATTATTCATAGCAATACTGTTTAGTTAGCGTTGGATGTCGGAATTTACGACCCCCGATTCGCATTTGAATGCAGCATCACTCGACGCAGACTCAGATCGCTTTAGCCCTGCTTCTTTAGCCTTCTGACATTGTGCGTGTGTTCTGTAACGTTTTGTTTCAACATGCCAAAAAGACCGTTCACAAGATCTAGAAAAACAGTCAAAGAGGACAACTTGGCGACGTTGCCACCGTGCAAAGGGAAAATACATCCTGACGATGACAGCTGCACAACTGCACCTGACCTTAGCGTCATGGTGGACGACGGTAGCAATGGCGGTGAACGCGGGAATTTGACAGACACCAACGCTATCCAAGATGAGGAAGATGATTTTTATATTTCCAGCGACACCCTTGATGCTGCCAAGAGAGACGAATCTCAAACTTTAGGTAAGTAGGCTAATGTCGACCTGTTAGCACTTGTTGTTGCACTTGTTTTGATCAAGCTAGCTTTGCTTTAGCAGTAACTTTATTATTTGGTTTTCACATCTGAAAGCCCAGAGGAAAAAGGGAGTAAACATGAGAATATTTAATACATAACAGTATGAATTGGAAATTGAATTCTGTGCTCAAAATTAAGATACACACACACACACACACTCATATAAATGTATAAATATATATACATATACATATATATAAATATATATATATGCATATATGTATATCTATATCTATCTATCTATCTATCTATCTATCTATATATATATATATGTATATTTATATATATGATCTACATTCTGTACCACAGCATTACCCTAGATGCTGTACAAAATGTAGATTATTCATAAATAGGAGAAAATTATAAATACATTAGTGTATTCATATGGTGTTCCAAGTATTTATTTTGTTGAACTCATTTAATAACTTATCTCTATTTCTTAAAAAAAATCACTACTCCAGCTGCTTTTGGACGCTGCTCTCTGTTCACTGGCGGGAGTGTGTTCACCTGTGTGTGGATGCAGATGTGTGCGTGTGTGTACGCGCATCAGGTCCAATCTTCCAAACTCAACACGGATAGTCTACTGGAATTTCCTATAAGGCCTGTATAAACTCAGCAATGTTGTTTCCCAAGAACTTTTATGATTAAAATGTCATCATTAGGTTAAGCAGAGGATATTAAGCTTGGTTGCTAAAAATTGCATGTTGGGCAATATGAGTAAATAACATAATAAGCTTATCAATGGCAGATAAACAACAGTAAATGGCAATAATTTAGCTTTTAGTTAACCTAGAAAGTTGATCTAAAAGTCTTAAGTACATGTTTGTGGTGTCCAGAACTTCATTTATTATCATGCTGCTGTCATGTAACCTTTTCTCATTAGCATAATTTGCATATATAATGTAAAAGGCAGGTCAATATCAGGTAATGGCTAGATATTGTAGCTTTCCTTGAACCTAGAAAGGTGATCCTAGAGTCCCATTCTTTGTTTTGATTTCCAGAAATTCATCTTTCACCTTAAGTAAATCATGCAATCTTTCCTTATTAGCATAAACTGGATCCACATCCATTTTAAAGCAACATGGTATTTGCATATATAATGTAAAAAGCAGGTCAATATCTATGTATCATAATATATTGTGAAAAACGATTTTATGAACAATGATGTGTAGTCCCACCCTTCCTTCACAAGAGATTCTTCACTTCAAATAGTCACATTTATTTTTAAACCTAACTTAACCTAACAACCTAGAAAATAAATCAGTTATTTAAACATTTTAATGCTACAAATGGATGCATTTTGGGAAAATTAGATACTTAGGTGAAGTTAAATTAGAGCCAGCAATGCTTTGAACAACAAATAGACAAAATCAGTACTTTGCAGAAGTAAAACTATTGTTGCTTCTGGAAAAGTTACATTTACTCATATGTAGGGATGTAAGGATATTTTATGAACAATGATGTGTAGTCCCACCCTTCCCCTTCACAAGAGATTGTTGCATTGTGCTCAAAATGTTTGAAAAGTACTTTAACACTCAGTTGAAATCATTTAACCAAGGACTGGGCAACAAATCAAGAAAATCGATTAATTTAAATTAGGGATGCAAACAATTTATCGATTATCGATTAATCGTTGATAAGAAATTACTCAATTAAAGTAAATTAATTGCAATTAATCGATGCAAAAACTATTATTGCTTCTGGAAATGTTATTGCTTCTGGAAATGTTACATTTACTCATTGTGGGAGTATTTTAAAGTACAACTCCTCCACAACTTTGCTAAATCATCACCTCAATACGTCACATTCTGTTAGGAATAAATCTTTTATTAAGGAATATGATTTGCATTTTCTCTTTCATAAAAAAGATAGCATTTTCATAGAAAGGAACCTTGCATTGTGCTCAAAATGTTCGAAATTGTATCAATTAATCGATCATTGATCGATAAGATAAAATAACTATCAATTAATGAATTACTCGATAATTTGCATCCCTAATTTAAATTATTTTCTGCAGAAGATTTAAAAATTAAAAATCAAGATTTTTTCATTTACTTACTTAAATTGAAAGTTGTTCCAAAGTTTGAAAAATTTAATAACTGAAATTTTACAGTTATCATGATGGTGGCCCTGTCAGGTTTAGCATATGCACTGTAACAGGCTTGTATTTATTTTTTTTTCAAAAATCAGATTAAATATTAATCAGAGAATAACATGTAAACAAGCTGTAAAAATACCTCAGGTTTCAGTGTTTATTTATTTAGACAAACCTGCCTGCATTAGAGCTGCAAAATCAACATTTTATGACACACACTTTAATTTTAAGACAGAAATTCTGATTGTTTGGGAATATATTTTGACACTATAGAGGTAAAACTTGATTTAAGTCATTTTTGAAAGGGAACAAAAAAAAAATAATTAAAATCATAAATCCAGTTTTGTGGAAAATAAATCTGGGATTTTATTTATAGGCCACATCTGCCAGCCCTAATTTAACCCCTTTAATATTACAATTATAGCAGGTCCTTTTGTCTTTTTTGTCAATAAATGTGTCGGTAAATGTTCTTTTAGTACATTTTTCATCTTACTCATGAGACTTAAAAGTAAACAATTCTGGCAAGTATTGGTCATCATTATATTATAAATACTTGGACAGTGTGTAATTACAAGAAAAAAACAAACAGATTTGAACTTTAAACAGGATTCCCTTCATTGACAATGGTAAATGAGCCTGTTTTAAGTTTCTGAGATGACCAAAAAAAAACTTAATCTGTCTTACATACACTCACAATATTGTTTGTCTACAGCAGGGGTCGGCAACCTGCGGCTCTGGAGCCTCATGTGGCTCTTTTGCCCCTCGCCAGTGGCTCTGGTCTCAGAGGACAGAAGAGCAAAAAACGTCTTCTTTGACTTGCATTAAACTCTAATTAATTGATGTTACTTCTGCATGTTTTAGCACCATCTGCCTTTTTTCTTTTAATGACAATTTCTTGGTTTTTACATCGTTAACTTTGCGTCATGTGTGCACCTCCCATGACCTCTGCGTGACCTGCAGTAGGTCGGAGTGAGAGCAGGACGCTGCTGCATCTTTAGCTGTGAGCTCACTTGATGTTGATTTTAAAGACCCAGTAAAGTAATTTCAGCCATTTTCTTCTAAACACATTAAATAGGTTGTAAATGTATTTCTTTAAAACATGTAAAAGCCATTCAGCTATTCAGAACTTAATTTTGGAGCTAGGCTTCATAAACTGTTTTTTGCCTTTCTGTCATCCAGATTAAATGGGCGTGTCAGAAATCAGAGGGCCGTGTTACGTAATGCGGTCCCCCATTACCATAATCTAGACCAGGGGTAGGCAACCTGCAGCTCCGGAGCCGCATGCGGCTCTTTTGCCCCTCGCCAGTGGCTCTCTTGACTCGGAGGACAGAAGAGCAAAAAACGTCTTCTTTGACTTGCATTAAACTCTAATTAATTGATGTTTTTTTTTGCATGTTTTAGCACCATCTGCCTTTTTTCTTTTAATGACATTTTCTTGGTTTTTACATCGTGAACTTTGCGTCATGTGTGCACCTCCCATGACCTCTGCGTGACCTGCAGCAGGTCGGAGTGAGAGCAGGACGCTGCTGCATCTTTAGCTGTGAGCTCACTTGATGTTCATTTTAAGTTATGATGAAGGTGTTTTGATGAACTCTCATACTTTCAACTGCTGCTGTGAAGGGATTTAAACTTCTTAAACGGAGGCATGTCGGCGATAAAGCTTTGGAAAAGACGAGAGACACGGGGAGACGATAATTCAGCGCAACTGTGACGCCGTTGTTGAAGTGGGGGATTTTTACACAAAGATATCAGGTGGATGTTTTTTATTACCATTTCTGTGTTATGATCGCAGTCAGTCTCTCCCCCTCACATGATCTCTCATTCACTAACTACAGACTCAGGTGTATATATATATATATATATATATATATATATATATATATATACATATATATATATATATATATATATATATATATATATATATATATACACATTAACATATGTAGATATATATATACATATGTATATGTATATACATACATGTATATATATATATATATGACAATTTTTTAATGACACATCAAAATTGGCATGAAACTAAACATTGAGTACCAGTAATTATGTGGGATAAGCTTCTAAAACACTGATGAGATGTCGAAAAGCACCTCAAAAATCACAAGACTACTTCATGGTTATGATAAAATTGTGCATAATAATGATCAGTAGGAGTGGGAGAAAAAATCGATACACCCAAGTATCGCGATTTTTCGTCTGTCGATTTTAAAATCGATATTTTTATTCAAAAATCGATATCCCCCCCCACACACACACACTCACACTCTGTAGGCACTAAAGTCGCCAAACTGAGGCAAGCAACATTGCTGGATAAAATAGGCCATAGCTGTTAAAATAGTGCTGAGTGGATTTACTACTTTTCACCAGCAGATAGTGGACAGGTGACAGGTTTCTATTCAAAGTTTTGGCGTATATTTATTTTAAAACACACACACCGGACCGAGGGACGCGAGTGTGGCTGCAGAGGCTGTGGAGCGGAGCAGAGAGAGAGACACAGAGTGATAGAGAGTACTCACGATGCCGAGAGTACTTTGTCAAGTACTGTCTGACTCTGAATCTGAGGAATATTTACTCTCTGAGGATGACGGTCAGTCGTCCAGTGAGGACGAAACTGGCAGCGAGTACTCGCAGCGGGAGCGGCTCCGCGCGCCATTACAGTCCCGGAGCAGGACATACCGAGAGCTTTTCCTCTCCACGGCCGGCGACTGCCGAAGAGTGTACATAGTCTGGGATGCAGGGAAGCTCAAAACACCGCGAAACGTGACGGTGTTAGCGGAGAATAAGAAAGACCGCGGAGCTCTGGTCCAAAGGAGGGAGAAGCCGGGGGTAAACAGTGCAGGCAGCAGAGGCGTTCATGCTCGGCCCGTAAATTACAGTGATGATGATGGCTGGGAAAACTAACCACTTCGAAACTACAGCCTTTTTAAATCTTGATAGCAAAACTGAATATTTCTTGAAAAAACTCTGTTGCCTGAAGGGATAATAAGCCATTTTTTATATGCAATCCAGGCTTTTGAAGAGAGGGAGCATAACCAGCTGGTTAAAATATATTGCTGAATAAATCCTAAAAACAGACTCACATGTGATGTGTATTTTTCCTGATATAGTCTGTAGGCATCATCATTGTTCATCTTTTTCACTGGTTTTAAAAAAGCTAACTAAAGATTGCAAAAATCGGCAATATCGTAGAATCGCAATTTAAATCGTATCGGCACCTAAAAAATCGCAATAAATCGTATCGGGAGAAAAGTGAATCGTCCCAGCCCTAATGATCAGAATGCAGGAAAGAAATGATTTAAATTTAAAATCTGAGGGTAAGACCTTCTGACCCCCATCTCACCTGATGATGTCAAATAAATATTTATGATTTCTCCACTGCAAGTAAAACCTGATCCTGTAGAAAAAAAAACGGAGCAACAACAATAAAAACATAAAAAATGAAAATAACAGTGTTAACAGGGCTAATATTAATAGATGGTTATTTTTGTTGACAAACCTGAAAATCAAAGTAAACACACCATTGTTGTCATTTTAGTTCTAAATGAATTACTTCAAAATAATATGGTATAACACTAATGTCAAGTTAAAGCAACAAAAGTGCATGGTCCATTAAAGAGCAGTCATGTAAGGTGGTAAAGCAGTTTGCTTATAGATCTAATGTCATTATAATGTCGAGTCAGCAGGTGCTGCTGTCATCATTTTAAGGTTCAAATGTGTTCTGTGGCTCTAGACAGATTTTTTTGGTGGGCGTGACGGGCAAAATGGCTCTTTTGATTGAAAAGGTTGCCGACCCCTGATCTAGACCCTCCAGAAAAACGCGAATATGTGATTGCATGAATTCCCGCATAAATCACCAATCTGTCGCTGATTATGCAGGGGTCGAATATTTCCCAAAATGCCGCATATTTCCCTGCAAAACGGTGCATAATTCCCGCAATAATCACACATTTTCGCGGAAAAAATGCGAAATATGCGGGTCATGCTTGATTTTAAAATTTCTGCATTAAAATGAGAAGACTATAACCTAAATAAATGCAGCTGTTACATGTGACGCCCTGCGCAACGTCATCAGGTAGTGCCTTCACACACACACGATGAGCACGGCGCTCAAAGGTGGGGGAGAAAAAAAAACAAGAATGGCGCATGCAAGTCGGTCGCATCTGCCTACCAATATCTCAGCCAGAGATCGAGCAAAACAGTACCCAGATTTACTGCATGAAAGCGGCGGTAAACTTTTTTGCACCCCGTGCAACATCGTTCTGGAGCACTAGAGGAAATCCACGTTGTTACAACAATTCGCCACCACGAAACACAGCAAAAGTCTTGCCGAAAGAAAAGGAGGCAAACAACTTACTGTAACGGAGGCAGCAACATCCAAGACTGTCGCGAGGCAAACGAGAAACGAGGTGAGTAACAATTGAAACTTTATAACAAACTAATATGAAAACTGAATGAGACAGAGTGTGTGTAGGGTGCCCGTGTGTGCATGCATGTGTGATTAAAAGTTCCAAATAACATTTTCTCTTAAAAAAAAAACAAAAAAAAGGGAATAGGATAGTGTTTTAACCTCAGTGATGGGGGAAGGGGCGTGAGAGAGATGGATAGGGAAGAGGGAAGAGAAATGGAGGGTGAAAGAGAGGGAGAGAGGATGAAAAAAAGAGAGGAAAAGAGGCTGTGAAAGAGAGAGAGGGGGGAAGAGATTGACAAGAGGGAGCAAGATGTGGATAGACGAAAATAGACAGAGTGGAGTGGGGAGAGGGGATGAGAGAGAATGAGGGAGAGGAGGGATGGAGAATGAGAGAAGAGAGGGAGTGAGACAGAGACAGAAAAATAAAAAGGTAAAAATAAATAAGACAGCCTAATAGTTTTAAAAAAATGTGTTTGTTTTTTTTTTGTTTACAGCTTTGTGAGTCCTGGGTTGCCACCTGCACCGCTGTAAATATTCCACTCTTTAAGAGCGACCATCCTGTATTGAGAAAATTCCTGAATGAAAAAGTAATCAATGGCGGCGCCATTCCTGGATTTCACCAGCTTCAAGAGCATTACTTGGGAGCAGTATACGAGAAGAAAAAAGAAGAGTTGAAGACACTTCTAGCTGGAAAACCTGTGGCTGTTATATTTGATGAGACTCCAGATGTAGAGGGCCGATGCGTGTTGAACATCCTGCTTGCACCACTTGAAAAGGACCATTCTGGCCAGATTTTGGCGTACCTTGCAGACACTGTGTTCCTTGAAGAGTGCAATCATTCCACTGTATCTGTGGCTGTTGTAAAGTGCCTACAAGATTACAGCATTCCAAATGACGATGTGATTGTGTTTGACACAGATAATGCAGCATATATGAAGAAGGCATTCAAATCTGCTCTGCAGGCACTGTACCCCAACTCCCTGCACATCACGTGCATGGCACACATCATGAACCTCATTGGTAATGCCTTCCGCAAACCTTTTGATGAGTTGAACCAATTCATGGTGAGCTTTTCCCAGATGTTCTTCAATGCTGGATCATGCAAGAGACGATACCTCTCCTTCATGACACACAAGCTGCCAAGAAAAAAGATGACCATGCCCCCAAACCCCTGTGCAACACGGTGGAACTCTGGTTCTTTGCTGTACAATACCACAGAGAATACTTTGGACTCTACAAGGAGTTCGTCGAGATGGAAACTCAGGTAGATACATTTTATTTATTTTAATTTTATTTTAATGTTTATTTGACCGGGACAATACATACAACATTGCCACAATGAGAAAATGTGAACGTATATAAGACGTGTAGTTACAGCTAATTTACAGTCTTTGTCCCTGGTCAGGATTTAAATGTTAATTTAAATGTTACTACAGTTCTTCTCAAACTGTTATATTTCAAGATCTCCCCTTAGAGTTACAGACATGTAAGGGGTCGATTTAGACCCCCCTTAAACACCTGTCCCAGGACTCTGCAGGTCTCAATTCACTTTGAGAACCACTGAGTTATTATACAGTATGTTTGCGCTGATTTTTTTTCTCTTTGTGGTTCTCATTGTCAGGTGTGGGGCAGAAGTGTCCCACAGTCAGTGGAGAAACTTCATCAGATGCTGCAAAACCCTAGCCTGGCTCAGTCTCTTAATGTGCAGATTAATATCATGGCTGACAAATGCAAGAACATCATCTATCTACTAGACATCTTGAGAGTAGGCGCCCAGTCACCACAAAGGTCTTCAATTATCTGGAGGATCTGCAGGTGGTCATTGCAGCCAACAAAGAGCTGCAGTTGGAGGTATGCGAGGAATACTTCTGTGGCTTTGACCTACCACGCCAAGTTAAAACCACCATCCTCCGCACAGTTGGCGAGGCCTATATCAGTGCTGAAGAAAAGCTCAGCAAGTATATGTCAGATGGGCAGCCAGCCATAGGGTTTCTCAAGGAGGTCAGGGTGTTTGATCCCTGTAACATTGCATTCCTAGACAACTCTGTAGAAAGCTACAAGGCCATTCCAGGGTTCTCTCATGTGCCATATGATGAGTTTACTTCTTATGTCACATCCCTGGGTCCTGCAGCACTCAGAGCAGCACAATCCGGCATGGTAGATCTGGATCTGTTCTGGGATGGCTT
>JAZDUH010000018.1:0-44291 GCA_036419115.1 Scarus forsteni
TAGCCTATAAGGAGGGCTGGTGATGGTCACTATAGAAGTGAATCTTATTCACATATCTGTGACTGCTAGAAAAAAATGCATTGGTCTTTTCAATGCTGTCATCGGACACAGTGCTCAGCAGAAAAGGTAATGCAGACAAGGAAGAAGTAGAAGAAGAAGAAGAAGAAGAAGAAAAAAGAATCTTACAATTATAAAGTTGATGTAAATAGAGGAAACCAGGGAACCACTGCAAACATATTTGAGACAAGTAGAATTAAGTCCTCAAGCTTGTGTACAGTATCTTGTTGATTGTCAAACTAGCCACTGTAATCTTTCTTCTCTCATTTTTTTTGTAACAGGCATAAAAAGATGATCCTCAGTGTGTCATCTTGAAATATTAAAGGTTACATTTATGAAAAAAAGGCTAAAAATGAAAAACGAGAGGCAGAGTGAAGACAGACAGAGAGACAGGAGTGCAGCTCACATTCATCACTGAATGTGTATGCTCAGTGATGTGGCAGCAGTTGCTGTGACATCACTGTCTCGAGATCATTATAAACCTGAGGTTATAGCTCCAAATGTTGACATGATCAAATAATAACAAAAATAAACTTAAATTATTTGACAGCTACCCCTACCCCTACCTCCTGTCTGATTATTGTGATCAGTTTGTGTTTGTTTCCACTCTGAGTAATGCTTCACTCACTTTCGTTGACTGTGACATCATGTGCACACCCTCTATTAAGACTTCAGCTGAACTGCTGATATCTGCTGAATACGTAAAAGTGGATATGGAAACAATAATCAATAAGTAAATACATAATAAGCAGTGCAGTTGGGGAAAATTTAGGGTCGGTTCTTGAAAATTAATAACTTAATATGAAACCATCCCTCAGTTTGGTGGTTTTTGTTTCAGACTTAAGACCAGAAAACTGATCCACAGTTACTTTTGTGGATTGTTTGGATGTAACAGACTCTAGTAGTACAAGTGATGCCATGTCCACCATTCTGCACTTTCTTTTGAGGCATCTTGAGAGTAGAGTGGTATATGCCAGACTGCTATTCGTGGACTTTAGCTCAGCTTTTAATTCAATTCGTCAACACATTTTGTTGAAGAAGCTGGTTCAGTTGAATGTCAATCCTTTCTTTGTTAAGTGGTACCACTCCTTTCTGTCCAAAAGATCACAGCGTGTGAGATTTAACTCTGTACTCTCCGATGTTGTTATGAGTAACACAGGGCACCCCAGGGCTGCGTGAGCTCACCCTTTTTGTTCACCCTATTTACAAATGACTGTGTTAGCTCCCAAACAAATCAGTACGTGGTAAAATTCTCAGATGATACAGAGCATTGACACCACCAACTAGCCCATCGGGTTTATCAGCAATGCCACGTAGCCTACCAGATCGTATGTTTGCAAAGCAAAGAGGAGGACAGTGCCAGGGGAATGTTGTATTAAGAGTCATGAATAACCTTTTGTTGGAGCACGTTAACAGCCATATCATGTGAAAACATGACAGAGGGAACAGATAATTGATTTGAATTTGAATTTATTTGGTCCCCCATCGGAGAAACTTTTCTTGGAGGACAGCCCCCCCCCCCCATGCTGCTACATACATTAGACAATACTGTGTAAACAACATACAGTGCAGACAAAACACAACACCCACCCAAAAATCATAAAGACTTACAGGCACATGGAAAGTTGGAAAGTTGGAAAGTTTTCTTTGCTCTGGCATGCTTCAGTGACAGAAAGCACTTTATTCTTAGCACTAACATATTTCATACAGTGTTTTCTTTTGGCTTTGACGCAATGAAAAGGAAAGGAATTTAATAATCAAGCTGAAACTCGGGCTTAACACCTAAACCCACTGTTTAAATACTGACATGCTCTGATTTAAAGGGAATCAGAACTGACACTTTGGTTTGATCTCTACTCAGATCCACCAGCCTACCAACACTCCTATTTCAACCAGTTTGATGACATGGGTTCATGATTTAATAGAATGAATCAGCATGTGTGTTTTTCTGGTCCTCCAGTTCTCATACCAGATTCCTCCATTTTATGTTCAGATCTGTTAAGTCTCCATCAACAGAAGTTTCTCCTGTGTACTCTACTTCATACCTTCATTAAAAAAAAATCTAAATTAAACAGTGGTCATATAAATGGTCATTTCAAACTGTTTGGTAGCAGTTATTTCCTTTTGTAATGTAAACTAGTCTGCACTGCAGGTGGAAGGACACTTAGGCTGTGCTGTATCTCACAATAGTGCCTAATACAAGTGGCTTGGAGCACGGAAGGTCACTGGATGGAAACAACCTGTCTGAAGCATGTGATGATAATTATTTTGCACATTTTCACATTTAGATTTTCAGGTAGAAATCAAATACTCTTGCAAGTACAAAACCCAAAACCAGTGAAGATGGCACATTGTGTAAATCTTAAATAAAAACAGAATACAATGATTTGCAAATCCCTTTCAACTTATATTCAATTGAATACACAGCAAAGACAAGATATTTAATGTTCGAACTGGTAAACTTTATTTTTTGCAAATATTAGCTCATTTGGAATTTGATGCTTACAACATGTTTCAAAAAAGCTGGCAAAAGTGGCAAAAAAGACTGAGAAAGTAGAGGAATAATCATCAAACACTTATTTGGAACATCCCACAGGTAAACAGGCTAATTGGGAACAGGTGGGTGCCATGATTGGGTATAAAAGCAGCTTCCCTGAAATGCTCAGTCATTCACAAACAAGGATGGGCGGGGGTCACCACTTTGTGAACAAATGTGTGAGCAAATTGTCCAACAGTTTAAGAACAACATTTCTCAACGAGCTATTGCAAGGAATTTAGGGATTTCATCATCTACGGTCCGTAATATCATCAAAAGGTTCAGAGAATCTGGAGAAATTACTGCACATAAGCGGCAAGGCCGAAAACCAACATTGAATGCCCGTGACCTTCAATCCCTCAGGCTGTACTGCATCAAAAACTGGCCTCACCATGTAAAGGATATAAACACATGGGCTCAGGAACACTTCAGAAAACCACTGTCAGTAACTACAGTTCGTCTACATCTGTAAGTACAAGTTCAAACTCTACTATGCAAAGCCAAAGCCATTTATCAACAACACCCAGAAACGCCGCCGGCTTCGCTGGGCCCGAGCTCATCTAAGATGGACTGATGCAAAGTGGAAAAGTGTTCTGTGGTCTGACGAGTCCACATTTCAAATTCTTTTTGGAAACTGTGGTCATCGTGTCCTCCGGACCAAAGAGGAAAAGAACCATCCGGACTGTTATAGGCCCAAAGTTCAAAAGCCAGCATCTGTGATGGTGTGGGGATGTATTAGTGCCCAAGGCATGGGTAACTTACACATCTGTGAAGGAACCATTAATGCTGAAAGGTACATACAGGTTTTGGAGCAACATATGTTGCCATCCAAGCAACGTCTTTTTCATGGACGCCCCTGCTTATTTCAGCAAGACAATGCCAAGCCACATTCTGCACGTGTTACAACAGCGTGGCTTTGTCGTAAAAGAGTGCGGGTACTAGACTGGCCTGCCTGTAGTCCAGACCTGTCCCCCATTGAAAATGTGTGACGCATTATGAAGCGTAAAATACAACAACGGAGACCCCGGACTGTTAAACAACTTAAGCTGTACATCAAACAAGAATGGGAAAGAATCCCACCCAAAAAGGTTCAAAAATTGGTCTCCTCAGTTCCCAAACATTTACTGAGTGTTGTTAAAAGGAAAGGTGATGTAACACAGTGGTAAAAATGCCCCTGTGCCAACTTTTTTGCAATGTGTTGCTGCCATCAAATTCTAAGTTCATGATTATTTGCAAAAGAAAATAAAGTTTCTCAGTTCAAACATTAAATATCTTGTCTTTGCTGTGTATTCAATTGAATATAAGTTGAAAGGGATTTGCAAATCATTGTCTTCTGTTTTTATTTAAGATTTACACAACGTGCCAACTTCACTGGTTTGGGGTTTTGTATAACCCGTGGGGGTGGGTTATCACCCATTAGTGAGTCTGTTTGTCATTGCCAAGTCCTCATTTATTTTATTGTCCATGGAGCTGTGCGTCATGTCCTCATGCCTGACTACATCAAACTACCTCAGGGTGACGATCTCCAGGAGATGCTGCAAGGCTTCAAGCAGAGGTGGGGTTTCCCCCAGAGAGTCACATCCCAATCATTGCACCTGAAGAAAATCATGTTGACTACTTCAACCGTCAGTCCTTCTACAAGGTGTTGTTGACCTCCAGTTCTGGTCAGCCAATTTTGGATAAAGTCTCAGTCAATATCTTGTCTTGGCTTTAACTTACGACTGACATCTATTAAAGTTACATTGTTATAATCATGAGAAACTTAAATGAAAAAGGATGTGTTCAGTGATAAATTATCAACTTATAAACAAAAGTAGTGCGCTTAAGTACAGTTCAAGATGTTGTTGGTAATATTGCACACATCTGCCTGTTGTTAGCTGTCTCACCAGACTGTGGATCCCCATTTAATTTCTTACATCAATTTATTTCATTAGATTTAGACAATATGTAAAAACAACGCAGTTGTTGGGTCACAGTAAAAGGAACAAAAGGAGATGACACAAATGTTGCACAAACTACAAACTGGCAATTCTTTTCATTATTTTTGCCTCCTGAGAAGTAGGGGATGCTCAACTCATCGCTTCTCTTTGCAGTTCCATCAACATCTGCACTGGATGGCCTGGGAGGGTCATTGAAGAGAGGGTGCGCAAGAATTCCAGGATCTATGCAATGGCAGAGAAAGGGGAGCTTTTCCGAGCGGTAGGTTTTTTAATCATATTTTTCCACTGTCAACGCCAGCTTTTTCTTTTTGTGGCAAGACACAATGTTACTTTAATATTGCATTTTGTGATCATACATAATAGACCATAAAATTATGATTCCCTGTCAGGAGTTACGCAAGCTAAATTCCATTTATCTTGCTGGATTGCATTTAATCAAACAGGTGTTCACAATATTAGGGCTAATCAAATGGTAAAGATAGGTTAAAACTTGCATGTCCTCAAGTTTTTTGTCATAAATATCATGTTTCACCTTTCTTTGGACACTGAAGAGATCAATGGCGCCAAGTGCCAATAATCCTGCTTGGTGATCCTGCGTACCCCAGTGAAGCTGACTTCTCAAGGGACACACTGACACAGGGACTGACGGATCAGCAAAGACATTTCAACGAGCCACACAGCAGGACTAGAATGACTGTTGAATGTGCCCTAGGGTGACTTAAGGGGCGATGGAGGTGCCTGGGTAAACAATTGGACGTGGACATCTCCTCTGTTCCCACCATCATAAGTGCATGCTGAACTCTCCACAATGTATGTGAGAAGCATGGTGAGGTCTATGAGGAACCTGCTCCAGCTGTGCCTCTGGATGACAGAGCAGCAGGAGGAGGGGCACAAGATACTGCTCACCCAGCGAGAGTCAGGGAGGCACAGACAGAACTGTTCTACAGCCCAAGTTGAACTATAACAGCACGCACTATTCAGCCTTACATCTACGGTTTTGTAAGAACATATGAGAACCAGATCACTCCTCTTTGACAAATATAACAACTTTATTTCATTCTTAATAACATTCTCCAAATATAGAGTTAAAGAAAGTAGTGCAAAACCTAAAATATCAAGTTCGTCCTGAAAAAAGTGCAAGTTTGAAATAAAACAAATAAAAATGCAACACTGGATTAAATTGTCCCAAACATCTGTGCATGTTTAATATAATACAATCAACAAATTATAATCTTTAGAAGGGAACAAAATATTATTCCATAAAAGTAAACATGCTGTGTGAACAATTGCAAATGAAAAATGTCTGCCATTAAAAAAAAAACAAAAACTGAATCAGTCCTGGAAGTTACAAACATGACATGGCAACTTAAAATCTGTAATACAGATAAATAACTTCAAATAACAGACATTTAAAAGGAACTCTGTTTGCTAGGGCATTGATGTCTTTTCTGAAGCACCTGGTTTAAAATCTAAGTGTTTTGTGATTAATACTCAACAAGACTAGCTTTTCTTCCTGTAGAGCTTCATTCTTAAAACACTTAAAGGTAGGGTCTAGGATCTGAAAACCAGTTTGGCTCGAGACAGATTTGAAAAATGCAGCCTGCCCCACCTTTATTCACCCCTCCCTCCGTGTTCCAAGATCCTGCCCCCAGCTCATGTCGCCCCTAACAACACGCCCTTCCGATAGAGCAAGAAGCCGGCCGGCAGAAAATATTCATTGGCGTTGAAGATAAATGAGATTTCTCATAGCTGAAAGTAACATTCACGACAGTCATCCCCCTTGTAACACGCAGCGGTAGCCATTTCAATTGGACCTAATTGGCTAACTTATGCTAAAATCTATTGACAGAGCCAACCTGTTCCAGAGGCGGCCTCCTGGTTTCGGTGCTGGTCTTCTCCGGCTCCATGACGCTTCAGTAGCTGTGCAGCTAGCTGCTCACCGGTTTATGAGGGAGGTAGTGGGGCGGAGGCGGGACGGTGCGAGGCAGTGGAGACAGTGGATTGGATGGACTAGCGAACCAATCGGCGGTTCGGATTGGTCAACTTCTATGCAGCTCTGCAGCGGATATACTGAATGGATTTTTTTATTCTTTTTGGTCTTTATATTGCGTAGATCAGACCATTGGACCATAATGGCCTTATAAACGGTGTTATTTAGATGCACCAAGCTTCCAAATCGTAGACCATAGCTTTAAGTGCAGTAGAAAACTCCAATGGCATGGTGTTTAGGCAGCTCTCTTGGCAGTGATCTCATTGGGCCACATTGTTTACACACATTAGTTATTTCTTCCTCAGTGCTCTCTCACTGAAGCTGCACTGAGTAAGAAATAACTAATGTAGACTGAGGTGGGCTAATTCCAAAAAATTTGTAAACAATGTGGCCCAATGAGATCACTGCTAAGAATGTTTACACCATTACATTTTATTTTTCTAATGTTTAAATATCATTGAATGTTTCTTCATACAAAATAAAGTAATCATGAATATTTATTTAGTAAAGTCACCATGTCTTGACATTCAGGTTTGCTTTTGATAGTGTGGAACAGAAACATTTTGTGTTTCTGTAACATTTTAAAAATTCTCAACTGTTCAAACAAAGTCAGTTAGTTTTCCTCATCCCTTGTAGGTTTTCTGCATGGTGGGTGTGATGAAACCTGGTTGAAAGGTGGAGCAGGTTCTGGAGTGCATGCAGGAGAGTGGTTTAAAGTAAGAGGATGAGACAACTCTTGCAAGAAGGAAAAGTGGTAGTTTGGTGTCTCATGGCTAAATGGCAAAGCCTGAGATGAAGCCATGTGGAAAGAAGGGCTGGGTCAAACTGATGTGGGAGTGATGAGGTGCTGGCTGTCTTGGGTTAAAAACGTGTTGTGGTTGTATTGAAGGAGGCTGTACTGGTGGCGGTTGTGTGGATGGTGGCTGTGCTGTTGCAGGATGTAATGGTGGTGGAGGTACTGGTGCTTGGTAATAATGTGGATGTGACCTTTCCAAAAACATAGTGAACATGGAGAACATTTTGAGCTCATGTGCATGCGGTGCTGCTTGCATCTTTAACTGAAGCTCAGCGTCATCATTGTTGAAAGCACTGCCTATCATTTTGGCAAAGACCTCAAGTGCTGTCTCCGTTTTGTCTTCTCTTTCTGCTCTTGGGAGAGTGGCTGTGAGAGGGAAAAATAATCATTTAAAATTATTTACTGTGGTGGTAGAATAAAAGATAAAGGTGAGTAGTAGAGGGTAGGCATGATAATAAAAGACTTCTGTGGCACACTTAACAGAATACAGTATAGGACAAATTAACAGTTAATACTGATCCATCCATAAAAAGTACAGCATGCACATCCATTTCTTTCCATGTTATCAGGAATGTTTGCAGACATATCAGTAACTAATTGATGACTCACTCACCAACTAATGGTCTTTTGTTATAAATTTCACTTACATACAGTAGTTTCAGCACAAGCACCTGATCACAACCATTATGGTTACTTACTTCCAGATGGCTTGGTGGCTGCTCTGGTCTTCTCGCAGGTCTCTAGACTCTGCTGAGATGACGAGGTCTCATCTGTCATACTAGACGTGGGGAGTATCTCACTGTTATCTCCTAGAGCAAAGAAACAGATTATCTTATGATACCACAATGTCACTGATTTCATCTTTTCTTCCAAGTGACCTATGCTACATTTTCACACCCTGAAAACTTTGTGGGCAAATAAACTATAGTTCAGACATAAAAAAGGTAATTTCACTGCATACCTGTCGTTGTTTACTCTTGGTCCATCTACGCTTTGGCGTGTTAGAAGTTTGAATTAAATGGAAGCACAATAACAATTTCCTGAATTGAGTTACATAACTACTACACATAAGTATTAATGAGCCACTAAACAACATAAATATGAATCAGTTTCACCTCCTGGGTGAGATATCAACAGTTAAATGTACAGCAGGTAGGACAGGTTGCGTATAGTGCAGTTTGCATAAAGCAGTGGCTGTACCAAAGATCCAGGGGACTTTTCTGACAAAATGAGTCAGGTAAACATTATTAGATCTGTAATTAGTTGAGTGGCAGGTTGTTAGTTTACCTGTTTCGGCGTCTGTATCGTGACTATCAGATAAACCTGTTCCACTCTGCAGAGTTTGAGGCTCATCTCCAGCTGCAGCGATGGAACTATCCAGCAGCTCTAATGGCTGACAGCTTGGTTTGCCCCCTGATATACGGTCCAGTTTGTCATGAAATCTGACCACGACTGCTGGTTGGTTCGAATCTTGAGCCTCTTTGAACCTAGCTATGAGGCTTTTTACTTTTCATTTGCATTGCAACCAAGACCTTCTGTAGTCCCGTTTGGACATTTCCAATTCTTTCAAATACAGATAGGTTACGATAAGACCGTTCCAGTTTGGCTTGCACTGAGCTGTCACCCCAAATACTAATGAGGTCTAACACTTCACTTTCCCTCCACTAGCTAACTCCATCACTGCTGTCTTCCATGTTTATTGCTTTAGCTGACTGATGCTGCATTCATGAACATCAGAACTTGGAATATCCTGACACTTTATCAGGGTTGTTGGCCATTGGTAGTATGGCCTGCGTTGTAATTTGCATATACCACATAAATAATGTAACACCATAATATTATTTATACATATATACGCCCAACAATATCATGTATACCATTGATTTAGTGCAACAACATTAGTTAGAAGTACTAATAAACTAAATACTGCAGGAGCTGTTTTACTTTTTACACTTTAGTCATCTCCGATTGTCAGCTCGGGGGTGGTGAAGATTCGCCGGTGTTTAGTTGAAAATTCTGACCTCAGGGGGCGTTCCAGATGAAATTTTCCACTTGGAACTTGAAAATCCCACATTTCCAGCACAACTGGAATGCACCATGACTCCCATTCCTGCATCCATTTTCAGCAGCGAAGAAATGTGACATGTGTTGCACTAGAATGATGTCAAAGTCATATTAAATGGGACCTGGGTGTTCAGACGCATTCAAGAAAATCCGATACATTTCTGATTCAGTGCCACATATGAAAGTAGCCTGAATCTGGTTTAAAATGTCAGATATAAAATGGGACTTGTGCTGTTCACACTGTCAGAAACAATACAGGTACAGGTCACATTTGAGCCAAAAAATCAGATTCAGGTCACTTCTAACTTCAGTGTGAACGTAGCCAAATTGTAGATCCTGTGTGATCAGGAAGAGAAGTTTAACAGTTGACTGAATATAATCAGTCCTTTACCTGACCCCAGGTCCCTCCATTTGTGCTAAGTTGTGGCTATCCTACTGCGGTTAGCATGTTGTACATTAGCCTGTGATGCTGCCTGTTATCTCTTGAATGGCATGAATTTGGGATTCATGTGTGTTCAGGGCTATAAGCAGATGGTGGCTGAGTTCATCATTACCTTGTGTTCCAAGGATCATGGGTTCGATCAGCAATAAAGCTGCTTATTGTGAACTGCAAAACTTGCGTCGCTTCTGGGTCCTAACTGCCTCAGTGTCAAACTACTGGGAGCGCTGAATTGTGCAACCCAATAATTGGGTTAGGAACAACCCAACATTGTAGTTAGCATAACCCAGCTTTTGTGTTAAATAATACAACCCAATAGTTGGGTTAGGAATAACTCAACATTATAGTTAGCATAACCCAACTTTTGTGTTAAATAATACAACCCAATAGTTGGGTTAGGAAAAACTCAACATTGTAGGACAAGCTTTTCAGCATCACTCTCATGCTATGGCCACACCGGACGTGAATTGGCATATTTAAGAGCGCGTAGTGCCTGTGATGCACTGCGCGTGACGCCCGAGGCTGGACGCTGGAACATTTTGACAAGCTGAGGGGTGACGCGCATCACTGCGCAGGCGGAGTAGAGAGCCGGAGCCAGTCGGACTCAGTGAAGACTCGTGCAGGCAAATCCAGCTGGAAACAAATATTTACAGAACTTACGTTCCAAACCTGTCTCCTCAGCGACTTTCACCCAAGCCTCCTCTCTGTGGAGTACACACATCGAATCGTATAGCTCCGGATGATGGTAAACAGTGCAGATCAACCTCTCCTCCATCTTTCAGCGGGGTTTGAGCAGGAGCAGGGGGCTTGGAGCATCACACGTCATCAAATCAATGACGTCGGGGGGAATGTCAACGCCCTTCCTGCGCCTATGCTGGCAGTGGGTTTGGTTTCTCCTCACACTAGTGTCACACACTTGCACCTGATCACCAATCACTCACTGGGTGCATCCGAATAGTCCTTTTTTGATAAGGAACCTTCCTAACTGCAGAAATGACCCGGAAGTATTTAAGCATCGGCCATGATAAGTGCTATTCGAATTCTCCAAAAGTTAAGGAAAGGAGGGTCGTTGCCTCCTTTAATATCTCCTTTAGCTTAGGAAACACTGGACCATCCTTTTCAAAAGTAAAGGAGAAGAAAACGCCCCATAATGCCTTGTGGCAAGTGACATGTATAAATCTGCAGAGACGCTCCTGAGTGTCTGCCAAAGGTTTACAGAAACTTACGACTATGGAGATATGTACACATACAGTACTGTGTAGATGTTTTACAGGGTATAGCGTAAAAGATATGCTTCAAAGTCAGTGCGTTCAAAACTTAAGTCTTTAGTTCACATATTTTTTGATCATTTTTAAACTGGTGGACAGATAAAAATTGCACGTTTAAATTTAAAAAGCACTAATTTTAAAGAATTTCATTTTCTCCAACACAATATAGATGAATATTAAACACTCAATTTTTATACTTGATAAAACTGTATATTAATTACCACATTTCCACCTATCTTTATTTCTGAAGTGATTCGTGTCAGTAATAAGACAGAACAATGAGGCCTACTAATGTTCATTAAAAACAATCAATAAAAGCAGGACAAATGAGGACTTTTACAATACTCCAAATATAATAAATTTAAACAATGTTCACGATGATATATTTGAATGAAACAGGGGGAATTATGAGGGGCCGACAGGGACATTATTCAGGATTACTATTCACACGCACATATGAAACTAAACATGTTCACACATTATAGTAAAAACCTCACATGCTTACAACTGAAATGCTCTCACACACACTACTGAAATGTTGTGCTCTTATACACACTAGTGAAACACTCTCACTCACAATACTGAAATGCTCTCATATACACTAGTGAAATGCTCTCATACACACTACTGAAATGCTCTCATACACACTACTGAAATGCTCTCATACACACTACTGAAATGCTCTCACACACACTACTGAAATGCTCTCATACACACTACTGAAATGCTCTCATACACACTACTGAAATGCTCTCACACACACTACTGAAATGCTCTCATACACACTACTGAAACCCTCTCACACACACTACTGAAATGCTCTCATATACACTACTGAAATGTTATGCTCTCATACACAGTACTGAAATGCTCTCACACACACTACTGAAATGCTTTCACACACACTACTGAAATGCTCTCACACACACTACTGAAATGCTCTCATATACACTACTAAAATGTTATGCTCTCATACACAGTACTGAAATGCTCTCACACACACTAGTGAAATGCTCTCATATACACTACTGAAATGCTCTCATATACACTAGTGAAACGCTCTCATATACACGAGTGAAACGCTCTCATATACACTAGTGAAACGCTCTCATACACACTACTGAAACGCTCTTACATACACTACTGAGATTTCAGTGTAACAGGAAGTTGTTGAAGTGTAACAGTAAGCTGTCTCCGCTGATGCCAAAATGTTGCTTAACAACGTAGCAGCTTCTGTTAGCCAACCCGAGAGCTCCTGCAGTGACATTTGCGCTCCAAAGCTACCACTTCCTCTTATGGGCTGCCTTCCTGTTACACTGAAACGCCTTCCTGTTACACTGAAACGCCTTCCTGTTACACTGAAAACTGTTACACTGAAACCCCTTGCTGTTACACTGAAATTCAATAGTGTGTGTGAGAGAGTTTCAGTAGTGTGTATGAGAGCGTTTCACTAGTGTATATGAGAGCATTTCAGTAGTGTGTGCATTTCAGTAGTGTATATGAGAGCATTTCAGTAGTGTATGAGAGCATTTCACTAGTGTATATGAGAGCATTTCACTAGTGTATATGAGAGCGTTTCACTAGTGTGTGCATGAGAGCGTTTCAGTAGTGTATATGAGAGCATTTCACTAGTGTATATGAGAGCGTTTCACTAGTGTATATGAGAGCGTTTCACGAGTGTATATGAGAGCATTTCAGTAGTGTGTGTGAAAGCATTTCAGTAGTGTGTATGAGAGCATTTCACTAGTGTATATGAGAGCATTTCAGTAGTGTATATGAGAGCATTTCACTAGTGTATATGAGAGCATTTCACTAGTGTATGTGAGAGCATTTCAGTAGTGTGTATGAGAGCATTTCAGTAGTGTATATGAGAGCATTTCACTAGTGTATATGAGAGCATTTCACTAGTGTGTATGAGAGCATTTCACTAGTGTGTATGAGAGCATTTCAGTAGTGTGTGTGAAAGCATTTCAGTAGTGTGAATGAGAGCATTTCAGTAGTGTATATGAGAGCATTTCAGTAGTGTGTGTGAGAGCATTTCAGTCGTGTGTGTATGAGAGCATTTCAGTAGTGTGTGTGAGAGCATTTCAGTAGTGTGTGAGAGCGTTTCAGTAGTGTATATGAGAGCGTTTCACTAGTGTATATGAGAGCGTTTCACTAGTGTATATGAGAGCATTTCAGTAGTGTGTGTGAGAGCATTTCAGTCGTGTGTATGAGAGCATTTCAGTAGTGTGTGTGAGAGCATTTCAGTAGTGTGTGTGAGAGCATTTCAGTAGTGTGTGTGAGAGCATTTCAGTAGTGTGTGTGAGAGCGTTTCACTAGGGTGCATGAGAGCATTTCAGTCGTGTGTATGAGAGCATTTTAGTAGTGTGTGTGAAAGCATTTCACTAGTGTGTATGAGAGCATTTCAGTCGTGTGTATGAGAGCATTTCAGTAGTGTGTGTGAGAGCATTTCACTAGTGTATGAGAGCATTTCAGTAGTGTGTGTGAGAGCATTTCAGTAGTGTGTATGAGAGCATTTCACTAGTGTGCATGAGAGCGTTTCACTAGTGTATATGAGAGCGTTTCACTAGTGTGCATGAGAGCGTTTCAGTAGTGTATATGAGAGCATTTCACTAGTGTATATGAGAGCGTTTCACTAGTGTATATGAAAGCATTTCAGTAGTGTGCGTGAGAGCGTTTCACTAGTGTGCATGAGAGCGTTTCACTAATGTATATGAGAGCATTTCAGTAGTGTGTGTGAGAGCGTTTCACTAGTGTGCATGAGAGCGTTTCACTAGTGTGCATGAGAGCGTTTCACTAATGTATATGAGAGCAATTCAGTAGTGTGTGTGAGAGCGTTTCACTAGTGTGCATGAGAGCGTTTCACTAGTGTGCATGAGAGCGGAGAGCATTTCAGCAGTGTGTGTGAGAGCATTGTTGGGATAATTCGTTTGGTCTTATTTTGCTATGACTGTAGAAATTAATTATTGATTTATTCAATAAACACTCGAACGGGGCACCATCCTATTTATACAAAATAGGCAAAATTTTACTCCTTGATTAATTTATTGATTAGGTTAAGTTTAATTTTAGTGTACTGGAGTGAGTAATTCACACTCTATTCTCATCGACCTTAAATCTGAAGGGAAGAGTTTTCGTTACAGGGATGTCTGACTTTCAAAACACACTCCCAAAACAGTACTTTAAATCTATGAAGAATTTATTTGAAACGAAATGAAATAATAAACAGAACAATACACTCCCAAGGGAGAAAAAGGCATTAAAAGTACATTTGCATGATATGAAACTTAGGTGAGAAAATAACACTTCTTTGGTGAGGATTAGAATAACGTATAACTGTATTCGACCTGGTTATATTGAGTGATGAATTGAGGTAGGAATTTGATGGACTATTCGTAAGCGCGTTTTAAGGGGAAAAAGGGGTTTTATCTGATTGAGCGAGCGAGACTAATTACACCAACCCGTCTGATACTGAACGTTCAGGAGAGGCCTTACTTTGAGTAGCGCTGGTCTGTCGCGAGTCCGAAGTCACCAGGGGTTGATGGATACAGCGGCCTGCTGGAGTGAAGGCAGTCTGGATCCGTCTGGTGCTTGAAGGGATCTCGGGAAAAGTTGCGCTGGGATGCAGATGGAGTTGGAGTCTTGGTGCTCTCGTCTGTTCAGCTGAGTACACGGCGTCGGCGGAAGTCTCGTCTCGTTCAGAAGTTTACTTTTATTAATTCAAAAAGAAATGTTCGCTGGCCACACGAAATTACTTCTTAAATTAAATGAAGTGATGGTGGCAGAGTGTTCATTAAAAAGGAAGGGAACACTTTAAGAAAAATTGAATCAAGGCTAGAAAACGGCAAAAATTGCTGACCTTGCAAAATAGCGAAAAAGTCTTGTCAGCGGAAAAATCTTGTCAGCGGGCAGGCGAAGACGCGGAACAAAGTGACGTCACAGAAGAGGATGACAGGAAAAGTGTCGGGAACAGAGCGGAAGAAGAAGAGCGGAAGTTTTAAAGTGCAGAGAAGAAGAAGTCGTAGAAGTAGAAGTAGAAGTAGAAGTAGAAGTCACTCTAGGCTCCGCGCTCAGCTTTTTAAACTCTAGAAGTGGGTGTGGTTTTGACCACGCCGGATATCTGTCTAAGCTTTCACAAACTTGATAAGCTTAAGTTTTACTAATAGGGAGTTATACTTTGGGAATCACTCAATATAACCGACACCAACAATAAGATAATCACATCCTGAATATTTTGATACCAAACACTTACTATCAAAATAAAAGGAAGATTCAAAGGTTATATATTTATATATGTATACTAATGTAATAACACTACTAATAACTAGATTATTCAAGCTATATTGCCTCGACTTCCCTGATACTGATTATTTTGTCGGAAGCTTCTAACATACAAACTTTACACAAGCATTGTCAAAAACAGTTCATTACGTTTAAGTAACTTCAGTTACTTTTGCGAATGTTCGCTGCCAGTGCTTCCACAGGGTGGCACTGTTGGTCCATTGTAGTTTTCCTGCTGTGGGAAGATGGAATTTAGATTTGAAGGAAGTGATTCCAGTTTGGCTTATCTTGGGCCTAGAATCACCGGGATTGGACTCAGATAGCATACATTTCACAACACATCAGGTTATCATATGTTCAGACATGTATACAAGGTTTTAGAGGAGTTTGGGGATGCTTGTAGAGAACTGGCTGAAGGAATATCTTTAAGAAGGCAAATGTCCCAGGCTTGATAAGGAGGTTGAGAGGTCACCTCTGGCCAGTTTGGTTAAAGTCATTAAACAGAGGGGGGTCTTGTCCTCCATCCTGTGAGTATCCTTCTCCCCCGCTTTTGGACATTTTTATGGGCCTCTTTACGATTGTGAATCGCAGATCCTTCTGGTGAATGTCTTGTATTAAGCCCTATGTTTGACGTGTCCATCCTGTGCCCGGCACCAAATGGGTTTTGATTGCGAATGTTGTAAACAGTGCGGGTGAAGGCTGAGGTCATGTTGACCCCAGACCCAAGGTGGCATTTCCTGGGAGAACTGTGTCTTGAGTTCACCAAGGATCATCTCACAACAGCATTTTAGTAGTGTGTGAGAGCATAACGTTTTAGTAGTGTGTATGAGAGCATTTCAGTACTGTGTATGAGAGCATAACATTTCAGTAGTGTGTATGAGAGCATTTCAGTAGTGTGTGTGAGAGCGTTTCACTATTGTGAGTGAGAGTGTTTTACTAGTGTGTATAAGAGCACAACATTTCAGTAGTGTGTGTGAGAGCATTTCAGTTGTAAGCATGTGAGGTTTTTACTATAATGTGTGAACATGTTTAGTTTTACATGTGCGTGTGAATAGTAATCCTGAATAATGTCCCTGTCGGCCCCTCATACATTTCTCTGCCTACAAGAACTCAAATCAAAAAATAATACCACAGTTTAAGTGGATGCTACCTAGAAATGTTTAAGTGCATTAACTTTCGGAAATATAAAGTTAATCTTGATCTAAATGTTACAGCCTCCATACCAATGGAAGAATACCTGGCTCGATGTTGGCCAAAAAAGGAGACCAGAAACATATTAAAAGGACACAAGTGACAAAGTTGATTATTTTATTTTAAATAAAAAGTTCAAATGAAAAACAAACTAAACAAACCAAAAGGGGCTGGAATTGTCAGCAAAAAATGAACAAAACAGGAGAAAATGAGCAGGTCAGCCCATAAGGGACCGTTGCATCTCTCATGTCTCCCTAAATTGCCTGGCCAGAAACTAATTAAAGCAAAGAATAATCAAAAATGAGAAAACTGGACTATCAACAATCTCCAGCCCAAACTAAAACAACAAAACCCAGCAACCTAGTGTTGCTGAGGAATGAGGAAAAAGGAGAAACAAACTACCTGTTAACCCAGGAAAACAGAAAACAAAGGAGGAGTGCATGGAAACCTCCTCAGGTCTGTGTGTGTGTGCCCAACAATTGCTCCTCTCTCAGCTCCTTCAAATACCCTCCTCCTTCTTAAGCACATATTGCTCTCAGGTGTGCAGCTTAGGAGAGGAAGGAGGAGGACCAGGGAGAGAGAGAGAGAGAGGAGCAAGGAAGGAGGAGGACCAGGGAGAGACGGAGGGGGAGCTGGGTCACGTAACCAACTAATATTCCTCATATTCCTCCACGCAGCGCTGGCGCAAGCTGCTGAATCAGTCCGCCTCATTCTTCGCTGATGTAAACATAACAGGCTAGCGGCTTCAGACACTGATTGTAGCCTCATGTAATCTGGGGTGTGTGCCAATATTGGTGAGTGTGTTTAGTGGGTCAAATTAAGTTTTATTTGTGTAATAATTAAAAGAAGAGAGAAATCATACAAAAACAATAGAGGACAAGCTAGAGGGGTCCTCCCCCTTTGGGCAAGGACCCTAATTAACTTCAACTTTAACTTTATTATAGTCCCGTGGGAAAATTGTTTTTCAGCAGCAGGCATCAGTACACAAGTACATGATAACACATAAATCATACAGGCATTAAGAAGAATCAGAAAAAATCTGGAAAAAATCCTGAACTCAAGTGAAAAAGGACGGCACTTAAACCACAAAATGCCAAAGACTAAGAGTCAGGCAAAAACCCATAAAGTGCATTCAGTCATCAAAGTGCTGTGCAGCAGATAAATACAGTAATGAAGAACATACAAGATAAAGCAGATAAAAGAAGATTCAATAAAAGTCCATAAATAGTCAAGGTGTCAAGTCTAAAAGTCAACAATTCTATCCACAAGATGCACAAAGCACAGGACAAGAAAAACTAGTCAGGCCAATGTATTAAGATTTTCAATAGCAACTGGAATAAAAGAAGTTCTGGCTCGCCTAGTTTTGGTTTTCGGCATTCTGTAACGTCGTCCAGAAGGGGGAAGATCAAATTAAGCAAACAGAGGGTGATCAGGGCAGTTCAGAATTTGTTGGGCTCTGCTAAGAACACGTCTGCTGTAGATATCCTGCAGCTGAGATTGCTGCACTCCGATCACCTTGCTCGCTACTTTGACCAGATTCACAAGTCTGTTTTTACTAGACAAAGCAAGACAACCGAACCAAGCAACCATGCAGTACGTGAGAGCACTTTCTATAAAGCACTGATAAAAAAGAGACATAAGAACCTTACACACCTTGAATGTGTTCATCTTTCTCAAGAAATAAAGTTTCTGCTGGACCTTGTTACAAACAGCATCAGTATTGGCTTCAAATCGAAGTAAATTATCAATGACTGTTCCCAGATATTTGTATTGAGAAACGTAGTCAGAGTCAGAGTAGTCTCAAGTTTATCTTCTTTTGAAAAACAAGGTTTGGTTTTATCTCTTTTTTTTTTCTCTTTTTCTTGCTCTATTCTTGGCCTTCTGACACTGACTCAAGGCAGAGGAGTTGCTGAAGTGCAGTCTGTCTTTATGTGGATGACTGTGTCTGGCAGCTGACTCTGTGTCAGTCTATGTAGGACATCATGTCAAATATATGCCCATTAGAATTTTTTTAAAATAATTAATTAATCTGTGATTATGATTTTTAAAAGATTTTCTTTAAAACAAACAAAGAAATCCTTTTTCTAGTCCTGTATTTCGGTATCATTTGATAAACTGTATATACAGTCCTGATCAAAATCTTAAGACCAGTTGAAAAATTGCTAGAATATGCATTTTGCACATTTGGACCTTAATGAGGTTTTAAATAGAGCTACAATATGCAAAAGCAAGAAGGGGGAGTGTGACAAAAAGCACTTTGAAAAAGTAATTTATTGAAAACAACAAATAAACTGAAATAGGCTGTTTATCAGCTGATCAAAAGTTTAAGACCAGGCTTAAAAAATTACAAAAAACTCTCCAAACCAGAACAAAAATGTTTCTCAGTAGGACTCAGTAATAAGTAGCTCCACTGTTCTTGTTAATCACTTCAAAAATTCATTTGGGCATGCTTGATACAAGTGTTTCCAGGAAGCTTTTGGGAACATTGCTCCAAGTGGTGAAGATGGCTTCATGAAGGGCATCAACTGTCTGGAACTGATGGCCATTTTTATAAACTTCCCTTGCCGTCCATCCCCAAATGTTCTCTATTGGATTTAAATCGGGGAACATGCGGGATGGTCAAAAAAAGTGATGTTTTATTCTCCCTGAAGAAATCCTTGGTCAAGCGAGCATTGTGAACTGCAGCGTTGTCCTGTTGAAAAACCCAGCTGTTACCACACAGACGAGGGCACTCAGTCATGAGGGATGCCCGTTGCAACATCTGCACGTAACCAGCCGCCGTTTGACGACCCTGCACCACCTGAAGCTCCAGTGTTCCACTGTAATTTTTTTGGGTCTACCACTTGAGTTTTTGTTCCATAATGCTCAGGATCTTTCAAAAATTTAGAATGACTGTCTTACTGCATCCAACCTTGGCAGCAATGGCACGCTCGAGAGGCCTTGCTTATGCAGCTTGATGATCCCGACCACGTCCAAGGAGAGAGAGCTTCTTAGCTTTAGCCATCAGGAAGGCATGACCATGTGAATGCCTGACAGAAAATGAACATTTTGAGCAGATCTTGGCTTTAATAGCCTGTGTTCTTAAACTTTTGATCAGCTGGTAAACAGCCTATTTCAGTTTACTTGTTTCAATAAATTACTCTTTCAAAGTGCTTTTTGTCACACTCCCCCTAATTCCTTTTGCAAATTGTAACTCTATTTAAAACCTCATTAAAGTGATATTCCGGGATTGAACAGGTTGGGTCCTATCACAAGGGTTAGGGCAGAAATTACCTCTACAGCAGTGTTTATATGGAGAGAAGATACCCAGGCGCTAGGACACACTCCCTCTTCCTCCTTCGGCTCTGCTCTCCTCTGCTGATTGGCTGAACTCTGCCAGGGGCCATGGTACCATGATCAAAACACAAATAAAAGCAGGACTCCCACGAAAAGTCAAATGTCTGATAGGGTCTTGCATTCAGCTTTGTTAAGAGAATTTTCAGCGTGCTGCACAGCTTACGCTAAATAAGGGGTCTGGTTCTGCATTAGCGCGTGAAGCGGCCTCATGAAAGAAGCAGAGCTGCAGCCGGGCTCTCCAGTCACAGCTGAGTCTCTCTTCCCGCGGAGGCCGTTTCACAGTGTGTGTGGGAGTTTTGATCAGGACTCTGCCATCCAAATAATCAAAATCAGGTGTTCCAATCACTTCCATGACCACAGGTGTATAAAATGAAGCACTTAGGCATACAGACTGCTTTTACAAACATTTGTGGAAGAATGGGTCGCTCTCAGGAGCTCAGTGAATTCCAGCGTGGAACTGTGATAGGATGCCACCCGTGCAACAAGTCCAGTCGCTCCTAAATATCCCAGTCAACTGTCAGCTGTATTATAAGGAAGTGTTTGGGAATGACAGCAACGGAATGAGCAGCCATCAGCCACAGTGGCAGGCCATGTTAACTGACAGAGTGAGGTCAGTGATAGTGGCACATAGTAAAACTAACTTCCTGCAGTCAATCTGCAGTACAGACCTCCTATCTTCATGTGGCCTTCATGTGGATTTAGGGTGGGCGTATTGATCTTAATATCGATAGTACCAATACCAAGCTGAGATTGGTAGCGGATCTAAGCGTGTATTAGACGATACTAGCATCTCTTATGTCGTTTAATTTATTATAACTGCTTTCTCCCTCTATGTCAACATGTTACTGTTCCTGTAAAAAAACCTATAAATCTGTTGTCAATATGACAGAGCCAAAAAACTAAAGGTTGAAGAGAGAACTTTGTGTGCTAAAAAGTTTATTTTGCTGTGTTTTAAGTTATTTTAACTCGCATTTTACATTGTTTATTTTATATTCAATACATTTTGTAATCTTTGTATTTATCACATTCTATTCTTACTAAAATTTTGTATCATTTTACATTAAAATCATTTTATTGCCTAATTTGTGGTTCATTAATAAAAGCATTTTTGCAATGGTAAATCTTTGTGCTGTGTTTAAGCCATAATTTCAAATTCAACTTCGCATCGGAAAAACGCCAAAATTATTGGTATATCATTATCGGTATTGGTATTGGCGATACTAGCCCAGTATTTAGAGTCGGATCATGATATTGGTGGGTTATTTTAATTCCCTACGCCAGATAAGATCAAAGAAGTCAAACTCAATGCGCACAAGATTATAAGGAAGTGTTTGGGAATGACAGCAACTCAGCCACGAAGTGAGCAGGCCATGTTAACTGACAGAGTGAGGTCAGTGAATGCTGAGGCACATAGCTTCTGGAAGAAGGGTCAAAAACTTTCTGCAGTCAATTGCTACAGACCTCCTAAATCTTCATGTGGCCTTCAGATTAGGGGTGGGCGTATTGATCTTATAGCTGCAATAGTACCAATACCAAGCTGAGTATTGGTATCGGATCGATACTATGGATTAGATCGATACAGCAGTTTCTCTTATGTCGTCTTTACTTTACTTTTCTCCGCTCCGAGTCAAGGCAGGTGTCAAATATTTTGGCAATATTATATTATATAGGTATGATACACACACACACACAAAACCTATAAATCTGTTATATATATATATATATATATATATATATATATATATATATATATGCAATGGAAGGTATTTTTTGTTGTGAAGTTGACATTGTTATATTTATATTTTTTTTACATTGCTGCTTTTTTTGTTATTTTGCACTTGTGATTTTTTTTCTTAAACATGGAATAATTTATTACTTTTATACAGTTAAAATTTTGTTCTATTGTTGTGGTTCATTAATAAAAAGCATTTTATTGCCTAAAATCTTTGTGCTGTGTTTTACCATAATCATAATCAACCAACTCAAGGCAAAATTACAAAATTATTCAATGATCATTACATTTCATGTAAAAAGTATCGGTATCGGTATCAGTATCGGTATTGGTATTGGCGATACTAGCCCTGTATTTACCTGGAATCGGATCAATACCAAAATTCCCAGTATCGCCCCCCCCCCCTACTTCAGATAAGCTCAAGAACAGTGCAGAGCAGCTGCATCCGAGCCATACATCACCAAGTGCAATGGAAAGCATCGGATGCAGTGGTGTAAAGCCATTGAACTCTAGAGCAGTGGAGACTGCATTGTGCCAAGTGTTAAGTTTGGTGGAGGGGATTGTGGTGTGGGGGTGTTTTTCAGGAGCTGGGCTTGGCCCCTTAGTTCCAGTCAAAGGAACTCTGAATACTTCAGTGCACCAAGACATTTTGGACAATTCCATGTTACCAACTTTATGGGCACAGTTTGGAGCTGGCCCCTTCCTATTCCAACATGACAGTGCACCAGTGCACAAAGCAGGTCCATAAAGAGTCTGGTGTGGATAAACTTGACTGGCCTGCACAGAGTCCTGACCTCAACCCCATAGAACACCTTTGGGATGAATTAGAGCAGAGATTGAGAGCCTGGACTTCTCATCCAACATCAGTGTGTGAACTCACACATAAGCTTCTGGAAGAAGGGTCAAAAATTCCCATAAACACTCCTAAACCTTGTGGACAGCCTTCCCAGAAGAGTTGAAGCTGTTATAGCTGCAAAGGGTGGACCGACGCCGTATTGAAACCTATGGATTATGGGATGTCACTTCAGTTAATATGTGAGTCAAGGCAGGTGTGCAAATATTTTGGCAATATAAGTATATTATATAGGTATGATACACACACACACACACACACACACACACACACACACACATATATATATATATATATATATATATATATATATGTATATATATATATATATATATATATATAATGCGTGTGTATATCACTTTTGTCAGTTTACAGCATACACTTGCAGATTTTTGTAAAATACTGTTAATTTACCGAATTTAGAACATTTTCCTTCTATATTTGCCATTTACAGTAATTTACTGTAATCAGTTATAATTTTTTTTTTCAGTTGGCAGCTTTAGATATTATGGTGAAACAGTGTAAACTTTGTAAAAATCAGTTCAAGTGATGATAAAGCAGTGCACATATGTTAAGCTGCAACAAGTTTTGTGATGATCGACCCCCGGTCTCTCCTATTTAAACAGTAGTGAAGGATTTAAATCGCCTGGTTGTCATCATATGAAAATTTTGCACACATTTGGAGGAAAAAAAATGGAACTTACTCCTGGCAGAAAATGAGATTATCTATGAGACGACACGGAGACCTGACTTTGTGTCTGAAAACTAAATGTTTCACTGCAACCTCATAAACCTCGTGAAGCAGCCACGCCTGCATCCGTGCGTAAAGGACCGAAGCATCCACGCCCGAAGCCATGCGTCCGCGGTAACTGTGACCGCTGCGGTGAAGATGCTGGAGCATGAGGCATCAGCAGACATGCAACTGGTCCGCCCGTATCAACACTGGCACGAAGATCCCAGCGGAGGCGACCACGATGGGAGCGGGTCGGGAGGGTCAGGACACTCAGATCATCTGCCTCCAGTGTCAGGGACGGCGTCGGGTCTGTTCAGGGACTCTGCGGAGTCCACGCCGCGCCATCGCGATCAGCAGCTTCTGAAATCCTCAGATCAGCTAAGGAAACATGTAGTCCAGACTCTGAACCATCAGATATTAAAGTGAGTTTAAATATAAGTCTTAGTCCAAAGAAAATACATTCAGTATATATTCCAACACCAAAGACTAACGTGATATAGTTTTTTGGATGACTTGATGTTTATTCCATAAATACAAATACAAACACAACAACTAGAACAACTGCACTGATGAGAGGCTATGATGCACTGAATCATACATTGTTTCAACTAAACATGAGCAATATGAGTCTCATATCAAATCTCAGGTCTACTGCTTTGGTTACAAAATCAAGCAAGTAATTCCAAGATTGTATAATTATTCAATTAGGCAAGCTAACAACCTTAATGTTCCCTTCTTTAAAACATCTCTTCATCAATTTTCAACTGAGTATCGGGAAGTTATCTTGTGGAACAAATGCATTCATTTGAATGCTTTCTCTGTCATTGCCTGTATACAAAAATAGTATCCCGAATTTAGTTAATGGTTTTTCATTTATTGTTCTGAAGCACCTTCCATGTTCCATTTTGTTATTCATTTTTTACTTTTTCTTTTCATTGTGAAATAAATAAGTAAAATAAATGTTTCATTCTATAAATTGTGACTTTAAAATGTTGTTTGGAGAAATATTCATAAAATTGTTTTCTTTTTCTGTTGTTTCTATATTTATTGCCACACAACTATATTTATTTTTGTATGTATGCTTGCGTGTGCAGCTGAATCCTGTTTGATATGTCTGATTGGTCTCAACAGTCACATAACACTTGATGTGGTGCTGTCTTGGCACAAAGAATGAGAAAAATACTTTTATAGATACACAGTTTTTTCAATGTTTCTGAGAAGTTATCAATACTGAATTAAAGATACATCTGTGATACAGCTATATTCAATTTTGTTACTCCTGTCTCTAGACTGCATGACCATCTTGATTTCTCGAGGCAGACTAGACCTGGAGGAAGGAGTTAACAAGAGAATTGTTAAGCATTAAGCTAAATGATGATTCCTTAAGCCATTTGTTATGGGTTCTCAACTGGAGTAAGTCTTTCCATTCCCAATTCCCATCTTTACTAAATTATTGGTGTTCCCTAAAGCATCAGAACATAATATGGTTTCCTAACTCTCTGCAAACTTTGGTAATGAACGACAGCTGCACCTTTATCTCCTAAGATGGAAGTAAATGTAAAAGCTTAGGCTGAGCAGACTCTTCATCAGTGACAAATGTGCTGCAGCTTCCTCTCTGCTGTGGCTGTGGCTGTGAGATTAGAGATTAGAAATAAGCGTTTCCTCCGACATACTCTAAATAAATGCACAAGGAGAAGGACTTGTGTTCAGACCTCAGTTTGATGCAAACTGCTTGTGGTTTCTTTAAAGATGGGGCTGCTCTCTGAGCCTCCTGTGCTGTGGTGGATTCGTGATTAAACATCTGACTTCTTGGTAACATTAAGGTCCTAATTGGGCATCAGCTGTCCAGTGTTAAAGGTTGCTGTATTGAATGACCATCAAACTTCTGTGATTGGAGAGCTGTGTTCCTTATCAAGTTGTTCAAGCTACTGTATTTGTGTTCATAACTTATTGTGCACAAATGAATACATTTAAAGGGAAACTCCGGTATTTTGTCACCTGGACCTTATTTTTAGGTTTGTGCATGCTCATATACTCACTCAGACAAACATCGTGCAGCTCGAGTCCTTCAGAGTTATTTAGATCCAACCGATTTGCCGCAAAGCCCCGCGGCTGTGAGCTTCAGCGCGGGGCGTAATCTCTGCAAAATCGCTCGTCTCTACCACAGCCGGTTTGTCATTGCAGAGAAATCCTCCAGAGTAGTCAGACATATATTCCTGGATAGATCCATGCGTGTCAGCGGTTTCAAGTCCCCTCTGAGCAGCTAACACTCCTCTTCTGTTGCTATAAGCGAACACGTCCCACAAAGCGCACCGCTAGTTAGCATTGAGTGGTGGACGTGCTCCTGTTTGTTGTTCTCGAGCCAGCTGTTCGTCTCTCTCCCTCTCCATTCTTCTCTCATGGAGCTCCTCGTCCGTGTACTCAGACTCAAACCAGTCGTCGTAGCCTGACTCTTCGGCATCAGATAAATATTCTGCCATGTTGCTGAGCACTGCCGGCTAAAAGTAGGTCAGCTGGACCTTTGTGTCGTGGCTATAGCGTCATCAAAAGTTTGTTTACCAGGTCAGCTGACCCACCTGAAGAGGTAGATGAGCTGACTTTATGATAACACTGGTGATGGATGAAAAAATATAGCCAAAATGGCGATTTTGCAGAGATTATGTTCAGCGCTGAAGCTCCTTATAGGGCAAAATCGCTCATTTTAAATATTTTTCATCCATCACCAGTGTTATCATAAAGTGCTCATTCATGGACATAAAAAACCGACAGCGGATCCACAAGGAATGATTTTTTGTTTTCAGTGTTTCCAGAAATGTTAAGGCTTTGTATGTTGATTTATTATTTGTTATATTGTCCTGATCAGTGGCTAGAGGCGCTAGGGCGCCGCCCCAGTGGAGAGTGTGATATTAAATGTATTTACTTCATTTTGAAAAATGAATATTACCAAAACTTACTTATTCAAATGTGTGATATAAATATAAATATAACATAATATATATCCATTAATATATAAAAGTAATTAATTGCATTAATGTAAAACAAAAAGTAAGCCTTCTCGTCTCTGCCTCCGTGTCTCAGGGCGATAGAAAAAGCGCCCTGAGACGAATAGCCAATAAGTGACTGTTGCCAGGGCAAGATAAGCGCATATCACGTGGTGGCCAATCAGCGTCGTTGAAAATAATCTCGAAGGCGCTTTTTGATTCGCTCGCTGAATTATGATGTTGAGATGCCATTAAGATGTCAAGGGCGGGCCTTTGAAGGACCCTTTTGTTTACTATCCAAACGCCTCCCTTTATTACATTATACTCAAAAATGATCTCTTTACACCTATTTATTTACTTATGGTGAAAGTGACTTCACAACATTTATGCGTGACAATGAAAGACTGTGAAGACTTACAGACTTATTTGACTGCGTAAATATATGGAAGGTAATATATAGGTAACTATCTTAGATGCCTGATGAAAATGTCAAACTTTTGACAGTGAGTCCACTTGTGATGGCCCGAAACCCGCATTTTACCATCACTTCGTGTATCAACAAACAATTGCTCATGTTCAGCGTGATAACGGAGTCTGGAGGACTTGAAAACAGGTAAAGAGAAGTAGGTTTTTATGTGGAGGAAAAGAAATGTGGACAATTAGACACATGTTGACCTTACTAATTACTGTGTATAAAGTTATTTTTAATTTACACATGCACACATGTTCCCTTACTAATTATTGTGTATAAAGTTATTTTCAATTTACACATGCACACATGTTCCCCTTACTAATTATTATGTATAAAGTTATTTTTAATTTACACATGCACACATGTTCCCCTTACTAATGTCTGTGTACAAAGTTATTTTTAATTTACACATGCACACATGTTCCCCTTACTAATTACTGTTTATAAAGTGATTTTTAATTTTATACATGCACACATGTTCCCTTACTCATTTCTTTCTATGTAGGTTATGTAAGCTTTTCCAGTATATGATTGACCATTTGTATGTAATTATGTGTGTGTGTGTCTGATATGTGTGTGCATCATTCTGTAATCTGTTATTTTTTATTTGGAATCAATAATAACAATTTTATGAAGCACTGGTATCGTGTAGTTTGCGTCGAATCGTAGTGGGATGGTTGTTAAAAACTTAGCGCTGCACAGTACTGCCCCACCAAGAATATTTTTCACCAGCCGCCACTGGTCCTGATGATCTTAAAGCTGTGGTCTACGATTCGAAACCGCAGCCTGCCCCCCCTTCCCTCACCTCTCCCCTCCGTGTTCCAAGATCCCGCCCCCAGCTCGTGTCGCCTCGCCTCTTAACAAGCTGCCACAAATGGTGCTTGCTGTCTCTCTAACAAGCCCCCTCGGACAGAGCTACGAGCGACTAGCATAATATATCAGCAGCAAACTCAATCAAAAACAGCTCAGCTCAACTGAAAGTATCAAACACGACAGACAACCCCTTTGTAATACACAGCAGTAGCCATTTCAATTGGACCGGTGGCAATGCGGGTCTGGCGCCGCCAGAGCGGAGCCGATTGTGGGGGAGGATTTATCTTTCTCGGCCTGTCCTTCCCAGCTCAGCTTACAATGCTAACGATTAGCGGCTAACAGGCTAACCTGCTCAAGTCATTAGCCAGGACAGGCACAGACAAACCAGAGTTATTCAGCAGACATCTCCCACTGTAGCAAACAAAGCCATTACCTGATCAACCAGGGACGAAACGGCCGATGCTGAAGGTCTGACGGCCGACTGAGGCCGTTCGTTAGCCGTTAGCCCGCTAACAGGCCTCAACCCGCGGGCAGAGCTCCGTTGGGCCGCGCGGGAGAGGGAAGCGGCTTCCCGATTTCGGCGCTAGGCTTTTCCGGCTAGTTCAGTAGCTAATGCTGCTAGCTGCTCACCGGAGGTAGAGGGGAGGAGGCGGGACCATGGGCATGACGCTGCGTAGTGAGGGAGACAGGGGATTAGCTGGACTCACGGACCAACTCACGGACCAATTGAACCTTACAGGCTTCTAGGTTTGATTGGTCAGCTAGTATGCAGCTTTGCAGCGGATATACTGAATGGATTTTTTTTGTTCTTTTTGGTCTTTATACTGTGTAGATAGGACCATAGGACCATAACAGCCTTATAAACGGTGTTATTAAGATGTACAAAGCTTTCAAATCGTAGACCATAGCTTCAAATGAAAATATAAATGTATGATAAATAAATAATATAAATAAACAAGTCGTCACTGAGCTGTCCATGGACCTGAATCTTTTGTACTGACCTATTTACATTAGAGCAGAGCTGTCCGTGGTCCTGTCTTTAAGTTAACATAAAGCCCACTCTGAGCTACCACTGAGCCTGCTGTATTACTTTTGTCAGAAAGATAAGTTGAGTTGCATTTATTTCTCGGGTTTGTTTTGGGTCGTACTGATTTCTCCTTATATAGAGAAGCACTCTGCATTTAGCGGATGACCCAGACCTCCTGAGGCACAGCCACCAAGTGTTTAAATGTCAAAGTATTAATTGTGCCCCTTAAGAAAAATACTTCAAATTATTTATTATGACCACAAAGTGGTTCAAAATTTGTACAAATATCCAATTTGGCTCAAGGATGACTAACAGCTGTAGCCGCTTCAATTTCCCTTCTCAGCCAAATGCCTGCGAAGTTCCAGCTATTTCCAGCCAAATTCCAGCCACTAGGACTTCCCCCACCTCTCCAAAGATGCACATTTTGCAAACTGTGCTTACCAGGTATCACAGTAATACAAAATCATCAATGATGAGTTATCAAAGTAAATAGTTCTTATTTTGAACATTTTTTGATTTAAATTAAATCAAAACTACACATTTTTAGTTCGATAGAGCATGGTCAAACGTTTGAGTGCAATAATAATAAAATTTAAATAATTCAGTAATTTGTATTGATATAATATACAAACATTGCAATGTAACAATAAGACCCATCAGGTAATTGTGGGGGCAACAAAAGCACTTTACCTGAATTAAACCAATTTTAATGTTAAAACATGATTAGATCATATAGATGGTTATAATCCTCATTAAACGATCATACCCAAAGGTCAGCACATTGTTTCACATTTCAGTAATAAAACTATAAAAATTGCTTTGTATTTCTTTATTGCTTCAGGTGACATGCTGCTGATTGTGTTCAGTGAGTACATAATATTCTTAAATTGATCGAAGGCCACTGAATCAAATCCATTCAAAATCGAATCATGGCAGGGTCTATATCTGCAAATATCGTATCGTTGTCCAAAGAATCGGCTTTGTATTGTATCGTCATGAAACTGGTGATTTACACCCCTAAACAGCAGGTCATAACATCAGTGCTGCCCTTCCTTCTTTCATTGTCATCACGTCTGTTTTTAAAAAACAGACGGTTTCAGTCAAATAGCCTGTCATGCTAATCAGTCAGAAGACAAAATTCACGGCTCTGTTGTCCCCTGATCTGATATACAGATCATTGATACCAATGAAATCAATCGTCTACTCTGACTTTGGCATTAAATCCTGCACATGCATTCATGCAGTTGCAGGTGTCCCCATGAGATGGTGCCTTCCTCAGAACACATCCAGTGGACTTTAACCTATGCCCATAGAAGGGTAGCATTAGCAATCTCAATGTGTTTCATTGCAAAGGATTTGATTGCCACCACAATGGTAGGCTAATCCTTGCACACTCTAGTCATGGATCAGTCGAGGGAAGTGAGGAAAACTGAAATCGCTCCATCTGTCATTTGGCTTTGAAGGTATTAGGTTAAAGAGCAAGGACAAGGAGCCTCCACTTCATCTTATGCTTGTGAACACAAATTTCAATATATATATTGAAGGACTAGTTTTCAGTTTTAGCAGAAGTACTAAACATGACTTCAGGCTGGTATGATTGCATACTGGAGATTAGAGTCAAAGGACAAAGTCATGGGGCCTCATATACACCACCTTCTTGTGAATCCAAAATGTTAAGAATGCCTATAGATGGTGGTTTGGCAGTGTGGTTATGAAGTGTCTGATGTGAATGGTTTAAAGGGAAAACAGGTGGCCTTGGAGGTGAGCTAATGATTAGACTGAAGGTGGCCTGGTTCACTCAGGATGTAATGACTAGGATGCACAACAAAGAACATTCTTTACCTTTTTACTTCTTAAGAAAACCAAACTCCTGTGGTTAGGTAAACAGCTGAGAATTTAAAATTGATACCTAAGGGGATGAACCCTGTGTCAAAGGTGAAAGGCCGTCACTTCAGGCTATCATGAGTCAACCTTTGGGGCCACTGGTCATTTATCTAACATGCTCTGGTTCAAGGAGAGTCCACCCTGCATGCATGGCTCTGTATACTTCAAAGAATGTGTTGGGTATATATACATGTCCATTTTCACTGCTCGTCAGGTCTCATTTGGCTGAACCTCTCGGGGCTGTCCGGGGTGCCCGATTCAGACACTTGCTTGGTTTTTCAATAAACTGCTCTTTTTTGCAAACAAGTTTGTGTCGGCGAAGTTCCTTCTTCATCCACATCTCCAGATCAACCATCGAGAAACTACAGTTACAACCAGGCCAGTCTCACATTCAAAACAGCGGGTCTGAGATTACTTTGAAAGTTCAAGGTCAAGGACACACTGAACACAACTTCTGCGTCCCCCGCTGTCACTCTCCATGTAAAATCAATGTACAGCCACAATGGGGCGGGGTTAACCCTCCGGCGACGCGTTGGCTGCGTTCAAGGTGACCACTTCAATCCTTGTGCGTTGCCAAAATTGAAACAGCTGATCTCTTCATGCTATATGCGGCTGTGTGGCAACAGCCAATCAGCGGTGTGTGGTGGTACCCGTGACAGACAGTTTTTATTGAGTTGGTGAGTTAATAGGATACGGCTGAAATAATGTCAGCTTATAAATCCTATCATATGATATGATTGTTGTAAAACTTGAGCAGACGTGACGTCACCAAGCCACAGCGACGGGCTCCAGTGATCAAAATGAGATATTTATGGACACGAGACAAGATTTCAGTGGGCAAAGTGATTACAATCATGAAGTCATGTTTGGTGTGAACGCAGTTTTCGGGTACAGATGTGGAGCTTCATGTACATCCTTTGCTTATGAGATTTAAAACATATCTATGATATTTTTTAAGCTAGCAGTAACAACCTCTCTGCGTGAATGATGATGCTTTTTCATGATGGAGAAAGAAGGTCAAAGGTCAATACATGAAGCCTTATGGTCACCTGTCTTAAGTTTGTTAAAGTTTTCTTTGCAATTCTGTGCTCTTAACCAATGATGTACTGATTAGATGTTCCCATTTCAATATCTTAATTTGACTTAATTATGTGAACCCTGGCACATATTTTTATTTTAATTTATTTATTTTTTATTTCCTGTAATTTATGGTCTGCATGTAATTTACCCTTTTATTTGTACACCTTTTGCTCTGTTCCTGCATATGTTCAATACTGAATTGAAATAAAGCATTGGTATAGAAAAAAAGGGACGGAGATGGAAAGTTTGGGGGCATTTTGCCAAAACAAAAGAGAATACTATGCATTACAAATATGCAAGGCAGAACTTGCCTTCCATGGCAGTATGATGGGGATGCATAAGCATCTGAAAAGGAAGCACGTTGTGGCTGATTCAGTTTCTGATGAAGAGGGACAGTCGTCTCAATAAGGTAACTGGCTAGTTAGCTGCTAACATTAGTGTCAACAGTATGGTGATCAGGCGACCCTGATTTCCTGGGACAGTTTTGTTTGGGATGACCTGCACCCAGTTAAAGCTGTACCGGAAATGTCTCAATATCAGGGTTTTACTCTTGCGCATCTACTAGAAAAAAAGGTTATAATTTTATAAGGTTATAAGGCTTTCTCTTCTGCTTCTCAACGGGTGCGGATGCTTTTCTTTTTGCTCCCTGCCCTTATCTGCCCTGCTGTGCTTTCTGATTCTGTTGCAGCCTCTCTCTACATTTCTTTTCGAAATCTAAAATGATGGAATTAATCAGCTGGCCGTTGACCAAATTTTCTCGACGAGAAGAGAGGGTAAGGCAGAATCCGTCTGTCCCGATGGTACTTTCCCAGCTGGGTACACGATGGACTCCTGGGAGAAGTGAGGAATCATGTGGCTACATAATTGGATTTATGATAACAGGTTTCTTGCTGTTTGAAGGTAGCAGTTTCTGATCTATTGCGCAGTTAAGAAGATGATGGCAGCATTTTTGGCTCTTGAGAAGCTGCCCATCATGACCGAAGGAATGTGCAGGCCTGTTAACACTCAGACTCAAACGATTTGTGAGGTCAATCGCAAGCTTGATGCAATTCTCGAACTCGGTCGCAAGCAGGACAACACCTTGGAGAAGCCGACAGCTTGGCTCGGCAGAGCATCATCGTGAGAGACCAAAAGACTAGAAATGCTGGTGGAAAATTACACTTGGTCTGACCCAAATTATTCCTAATCTCTATCTGTTCTGGCTCCCGTCTGTCTGTCCTTGAGCAGATGTATCTACTCTCCAGGAAGGTTTTCTAACACAGGCTCGACCCCCCCCCTCCACTCCCTCATCCCGTGAACTTTGCTCTGGAACAGAAACTTTCTCTCTCAAGGCCGTACAGTCATCTTATCGGACAATAGACTTTGTGAGGTCTTAGCTATGACAAGGTCACTGGTCTCTCTTCGAGTCAACACCCCTGCTGGCTTTTTTCCCCACCGTAAACTGCCAAGTTGGAAAATTATTGCTTGACCAGACAAGGGTGAAAATAGATAAGAGAGAGGGAAGAAAGATAGACAGAAAGGGAGAGAGAAACAACAAAACAGAGAAGAACAACCACAATAACTGAGCAGATGCATACAAACAGGAGAACCAGACATCCAGCTGCTGAACCTGAAAAGAAAAAGTATCCTGAGGTCTTTGACACTACAAACACAAGGAGTACCTGAAGAGAGAAGAACTGGAGAGATGTATATATATATATACACAACAACAATTGTAGAGATATACATAAATAAACACACAGATATCGGCATCTGTAGGGGCGCGGGTGAGTGTGCAAATTGTTTGGATTAAGTTGTACTTTGTGTTTAGTGATCATGCAAAAGAGTGATCGTGCAGATGTAGCCCCACTGCCTTTAGGGGCCAGATGCACACTGAGAGGGCCTCCCAGCGCCAAGCAGCCAGCCGTCCCGACAGAGCGCAGAGCAAAGGCAGCCTGCCACAGAGCCAGGAGCGTGCCACTGCCAACCAAGGAGAATGCCGGGAGAAGAGGCAAGGAGAAGCGGGAGGTAGACACCCGACTCTGCGGGGTAAGGGCCCCAGGGGGCCAAGGCCCTGAGGCCCACGCTGGGCCCCGCAGACGCGGGGGCAGGCAGGACGGGCACCACGAGCCCAAGGGCAACCCACCCACCCCCGCAGGGGAGGGGCCCAGGCCGGCACCCAGGAGGACACCAGCCCAGACAGCCCACTGCCTCGGCGGGCACCCCAGCCCCAGACCCCGGGACACCCGGGGACCGAATCAGTTTGCTCTGAAATAGAGGTGAAAATTGGGCAAATCTAAACCACGAGTTTTTTTCTTTGTAGTGGTTTGGCTTTTAACTAAAAATGTATTGAATGAATAAAAAATGTATTAATGAATAGGTTTTAGGTTTTAAACCAGGTGGAAGGTGATTTCGTGGGATCATTGGGAACAGATAGTTTACTCTAGGTAGAACCATCATTTTTATGGTGGCAACTCTTCCCATGATATGGGTAAGGATTTTGAGGTTGTCCTCAACTATTTTTAGAAGCTGGACATGGTTTAGCTGTATTAATTCAGAAATACTAGGAGTGATGTTTATTCCCAAGTATTTAATATCTCCTGAATGTAGTGTAATATTTGGAATATTCTGGAATGTGCAGTTGATGGGTAGAACAGTAGTTTTAGACCAGTTAATGGAGTAGTCGAAACTGATGAGAATTTATTAATGAGTGTGATTGTATGAGAGAGAGATGTTTGAGAGTTCTGGAGAAAAAGTAATATCATCAGCATAAAGACTAGTCTTGTTTTCTATACTATTGCCATTAATACCTTAAATGTCTTTAGTTTGTCTAATCCTAGCTGCTAAGGGTTCAATAAAGATAGCAAAAAGTGAGGGGGAGAGGGGGCAGCCTGTCTGGTGTCTGGTGCCCTTGTAGAAGTTTGAAAGCTTGGATAAGCTCACACATGCATTTGGGTCATTTGGGTCATATAAACTCTTCAGCCAGTCAATAAAAGATGGAATCCAAATTTGTTCAATGTTGCAAATAGTTCCAGCAAATAGGAACTTCCAGTCACATGCTTTTCTGCATCTAAGGAGATGATTGTGGTTTTGAGGTGGCATAATCTATCAGATTTGTTTCTAGATTAGTGGAAGAATGTCTGCCCTTTATAAAGCCTGTTTGATCAGGGCGTATAATAAGAGGAGTTACTGTTTCTAATCTTTTGGCAGGAGCTTTGCAGATTATTTTGAGGAGGTTATGCTTCTGTTTGGCAGTAACTGGATGGAAATTTTGATCTTTTCCTGGCTTTAGTAGTAGGGTAATTTAGCTGAGGAAATGTATGTTTTTTTTTCCTGGTATTTGACACCATCTTTTGGGTATTTTCAGTGAATGCCATCTTAAAAAAGTGGGTCCCACTGCAGTCCAGAATGCCTTATAGAATTCTGCTGGTGCTTTATGGGACCTGAGGGCCTTATTACCATTCCCTGTTATGGTTGCAATGTAGAGTTCCTCCATTGTGAATTCTTCCAAAGCTCATTCCCTGTTCTGGTTGCAATTTTGGGAGGTTTATGTCACTAAGAATTCTTCAATGCTGCTATAAAGATGTTATTTATTCCCTAATAAAGGTCATGGGTGATAGAAATTTCCTGCTGAATCCTTGACAGAGGAGATAGTTGTTTTTCTTTTGTTTGCCTTTAATTGACTAGCTAGGAATCTACCAGATTTGTTGCTATGTTCAAATTTTTCAAGTAGTCTTTTTGCATCATAAATCTGAGTTTTCTTTTTCAATTGTTTCATTCAACTCAAGTTTAGCCTTCCCTAATTTTTCAGGTCATATGTTTAGCCTTCCTCAATGTCCTTGACAGAGCTGACTCAGGTTCAGATGTCCTCTTTGCTCCTCCTTGTGTCTTGACTGAGAATTCACTAGCAATGTTGCTCCTCCTCCTTTTCTTGTGTTTTTGAAGGTTTACTGACCTTTAGGAATATGAGGAATGACAGTGATGAACATGTGACATGACATATGTTGAGAGATGAGCCGTTAGGAAGGGCGTCATAAGCCAGGCAGAGGAGACTCAGGCCCCATCCACAGGAAGCCAAACGAGGTCTGAACGCATACATTCTTTGCCGAATCCAAGGATCATCCATATGACATCTTGCATATGTCCATATGACATGAAGCTAGTGACCCTACTATCCCTGCTGCATCTCAATCACCAAATGAACTTCCAAACATCGAGTCACATGAGACACTTTTTATGATCACTTTTTCACAATCTTTTCTTTCAACTTTTTCCGCTGTGTGCATGCCCACTGCTTTTTCATCTGTTTCCATACTTGTTTCCATACTGTTACGCCCCTAGAGATCTGGCATGTGTTTCTACCGCGTTTTGATGCGATTGAGTGCATTCATGTGAAACTGTTTAGCGTTTTCTGTCTTCTTCTTTCGGGGCCTTTGTTACCGTCTCAATCGTGTTCTGCCAAACTTTACCCCCACCTAGGATAAGGTGATTTAGGGTGGGAGGTGGGTTTTGAAGAGTTACAGCGGATGGGGCCTCAGTGTGGGTGTACCGCCTCATCATGTAGCCCCTGATCTTACCCCCACCTAGATAAGGAACCACAAATGCTTTGAAGAGTTACAGACGGAATATGAGGAATGACAGTGATGAACATGTGACATGACATTTGTTGGATGAGAAGGAAGGCTGTCATAAGCCAGGCACGAGACTCAATGGGGAGTAGCAGTCTGCCACCTGATCTTGACCCCCAATTAACTTCATTTCAATGGAATCAAGGACCACACCACAAATGTATACGTTTGATAGGATGAGTTGAGATGTCACTGAAGGTTTAGAAGGAATATGAGGAAGTTGATGCTAAGGTGAACATTATGTGAATCCATGACATTTTTAAGAGATAGATCACAAGGACGCTACAATTAGCACAACATAGATAATGATTGAGATGTTCAAGCGATAGCCCAGCTGATCTTGACTCAAAATAATGTTGAACTGGAGATCAGCTGAGAATGGCCAGACACGGATAATATGTTGTTCTAATGAATGTGTGATGAGTTGAGAATGTCAGTGTGAACAGTTGCTGAACATTTTCTTTGATTATAATGTTTCTATGATGGAAAAACTAAGGTAAATCAATTATGATAATAAGAATCCAGATTAATTATTTTAAGTGATATTGAAATCAAATATAAACCATTCATTTAAATTTAAAAGATGAATATTGATTTAAATTTGATTACTCCCACGAGTGGTGCTTAAGAGTGCGTGGCCTATGGAGCGCAGGAAGCACTTGTATAGGAACAGCACAGTGTGTGGCATTTTACTCTCTTTTATTATGTGATGTTTCTAGATTTGTAAAAATTTATGATCTGGATGGAGCCCTATGCTATGAGTCAGCAGATGAATTAGACTAACTCAAATGTCAGTCTATCAATGATGGGACCTACTTAGCCTGAAGGAGGTAACCTGGCAACTGATGAGATGGATGGTCTAAAGGTTTGAGTGGATTGCATTGCAAGCATATATCAAGGAATCTCTTTTCTCGATCTCTCCTCTTCGAAGATGTGTTAGAGTAGCCCCTGGTGAGCTGAATTGGATAAAGATGGTGAGATGTGGTGTGTTTGGTGGGTGTAATGGAGGAGACTTGATTCACTGAATCTGATGATGACATTTCTGGCCCATCCTGGTGAGCTTGAAGAGCTGTGCTGGGGCTGCTGGAGCTGTGCTGGAACTGCTGGAGCTGTGAACTGCTGGAGCTTTGCTGTAGCTGCTGGAGCTGTGCTGTAGTTGTGCTGGAACTGCGCTGGGGCTGTGCTGGGGCTGTTGTAGCTGGAGCTGGAGCTGCTGGAGCTGTTCTGTAGCTGTTGGAGCTGTGCTGGGGCTGTTGGAGCTGTAGCTGTAGCTGCTGTAGCTGTGCTGTAGCTGTTGGAGCTGTGATGGGGCTGCTGGAGCTGTGATGGAGCTGCTGGAGCTGTGCTGGAGCTGTGCTGGAGCTGTGCTGGTGCTGTGCTGGAGCTGTGCTGGGGCTGTTGTAGCTGTGCTGGGGCTGCTGTAGCTGTGCTGGAACTGCTGGAGCTGTGAACTGCTGGAGCTTTGCTGTAGCTGCTGGAGCTGTGCTGGAACTGCGCTGGGGCTTCGCTGGGGCTGTGCTGGGGCTGTTGTGCTGGAACTGGAGCTGCTGGGCTGTTGCTGTAGCTGTTGGAGCTGTGCTGGGGCTGTTGGAGCTGTAGCTGGAGCTGCTGTAGCTGTGCTGTAGCTGTTGGAGCTGTGATGGGGCTGCCGGAGCTGTGATGGAGCTGCTGGAGCTGTGCTGGTGCTGTGCTGGAGCTGTGCTGGAGCTGTGCTGGAGCTGTTGGAGCTGTGCTGGGGCTGCTGTAGCTGTGCTGGAACTGCTGGAGCTGTGCTGGAGCTGTGCTGGAGCTGTGCTAGCTGTTGGAGCTGTGCTGGGGCTGTTGGAGCTGTAGCTGGAGCTGCTGTAGCTGTGCTGCAGCTGTTGGAGCTGTGATGGGGCTGCTGGAGCTGTGATGGAGCTGCTGGAGCTGTGCTGGTGCTGTGCTGGAGCTGTGCTGGAGCTGCACTGGGGCTGTGCTGGACCTGCGCTGGGGCTGCTGGAGCTGTGCTCAGGCTGTGCTGGAGCTGCTGGAGCTGCGCTGGAGCTTCTGGAGCTTCTAGAGCTTTGCTGTAGCTATTGTAGCTGCTGGAGCTGTGCTGGAGCTGTGCTGGTGCTGCTGGAGCTGTGCTGGAGTAAGTGCTGGAGCTGCTGTTGGAGCTGTGCTGGCTGTGTGCTGAAGCAGAGCTGGGCTGCTGGAGCTGAGCTGGAGCCTTGCTGGAGCTGATGGAGCTGTGCTGGAGCAGCTGGAGTGGTGATTGAGCTGGAGTTGCTAGAGGTGCTCGAGGTGCTGGTGCTGCTGAAGTTGAGCCGCTGTAGTGGTTTGGGATGTGGTTATAGCCGCTGCAGTCATAATGCTATAGTTGTAGCCGCAGTCATAGCTGCTATTGTTGTAGCCACTGTAGTTTTTGAAGAGATTGATAAAGACAAAAAAAAAAGCATTTGGGTGATGGGGAAGGGAGGGGGTGGGGAGGGGGAAGGGAGGGTTGATAGGATAGATTAGTTGGAAAGAAGATTGAGAAGATTGAGAATAGCCGCACTGGTTTATCTGCAATGAGCTACTGGGAACTCATGTGATTGGCTATAGCAGTAGGAAAGGAGCCACGCTGCAAGATGTGGCTGCTGTGCTGATATAAAAGAAGAAAGGGATGATGGGATGAAAGGATGCATGTGCACGGGATGATAGTGAGCCTGCGAGTGCAGGGTGAGTTGATGAGTCAATGCAATACGACCTGATTCCCGACGGAGGGAGCTGTAGAGATGAGATTGACAAAGGTAAAAGAAATACATTTGGGTGATGGGGAAGGGAGGGGGAAGGGAGAGGAAGGGAGGGTTGATAGGATATATTAGTTGGAAATGGAGTAGATTGAGAATAGCCGCACTGATTTATCTGCAATTAGCTACTGGGAAGCTCATGAGATTGGCTATGATAGGAGGAAAGGAGCCACGCTGCAAGGTGTGGCTGCTGTGCTGATAGAAAAGAGGAAAGGGGACGGGATGGAAGGATGCATGTGCACGGGATGATAGTGAGCCTGCGAGTGCAGGGTGAGTCAATGAGTGAATGTAATACGACCTGATTCTCAGCAGAGGGAGCAGTTGAGGCGGGCTGGCAGCGAGGTCGTGTGTCGTCAGCAGCGTCGATGATTGGCTCTGTTGAGAACCCGGAAGCGGGACTGTGAGATGAAGCAGCGGTGTTTATGGAAGTTGAGCAGAGATGGATCAGCCTGGATTATGGTCGGTGCGGTGGCATGGAATGCCCCTCGTTTTCAGGAACTAATGGAGGCGAGCAATGATCCACTTCCTGGAGGCGATTTGGACTGAGAGTGTAATGCCGGTCGGGATGAGGGCGCGCGGCGCCGATATGCACGGCTGAATGGAGATGAGCGGTCAGAGTGTAGCGAGGAGGGCTGCTATGTGGATCGTCTCCTGTCCGAAGATCCTCGTGGGTTCGAGCCTTCAGACCTTGCGGGAGTTGGGGGTATCCTGGTCGGAAGTTGTATGGACATGACTGGCAGGCAGTACACGGACCACAAGGTTCTGCTGTGAGGCTGGCTCTGGCCGGAATCTGGCTGTTAAAGGAGGGTGCCTGGTTGGAGAAGTTTAAGTCGTCGTCTGAGCCGTGAATATGGAGTCCGGGATTGATGGTGAGTGGTTGCTTTTGGTTCAGTTTCTTCTGCGATCGGCATACAGCGTGGTCTGTCCGTCTTGAAGAGTTACAGACAAACTGAGCGATGAGGCGTGGCTGAGTATAAGTAGGCTTGTCAGCTGATTGGAGGTGTGGTTTGTGGCGTGGTCCAGCTCCCGAACCTAAGTTAATACATTGACTTCATCGAAATCATTTTCCCTCGCATCACCGCCTTTTCTGCTTCCCAAAGAACACAAGCTGAGGTCTCTGGTAGGTCATTATTTTCTATATATAGAGACCATTCTTTCTCAAAATAGCTGATAAAATTAGGATCTTTAAGTAATGATGTATTAAATCTCCAGCTACGCATTGGTGGTTTTATTTTCTTATCAATTAGTGTGAATGACACTGGTGCATGGTCACTGATGGAGATAAGATGGATAGTAGTTTCTATTATATTGCTCATTCTTGAGCTGCTTACTAGAAAAAAATCTATTCTGGAATATGAATAGTGCACCAGTGAGAAGTATGTGTAATCTTTAAGAGTGGGGTGGTGTGAGCGCCAGGCATCACAGAGACCAAAATCCTCCATGTATTGTTTAACAACCTTAGTGGATTGCCAGAGCCGATGGTTTCCTGTTGTACTCAGCCTGTCCATTCCTGAGTCCAAGGCCATGTTGAAGTCTCCTCCTATGATGAGTGTGTTGTCTAAGTGATCAAAGAATGAGGTGAACAAGGAGTAAAAAAAAGGGGACATCAACATTTGGTCCATAAATGTTAGCAATGCATAGCTTCATATTTTGAATAGCTAATTTTATAATTATATTTCGACCTTCTGGGTCCAAAACTGTGCTCTCAACGGTGAAATTTACCTGCCTACTTATTAAGACGGCTACACCTCTTTGCCTGGAATTGAGACAGGCTGAATACACATGAGGGAACTGTACAGTGGAGAGTGAACCCACTGCTGTCTCTGATAAATGGGTCTCTTGTAGCAAAATAATGTCTGCCGGCAGACCTTTCAATTTATTAAATATCTTCAGTCTCTTCTCCCTGGAACCAGTTCCACGTATATTCCATGAAATAAACCTGAGTGGTGTCATACTTAGGCCAGCTGATTGAGTTAATTCAGAGAAATGTGTGTATGTGCTCAAGCAGGCATATAGCACAATCTTCCCTGAGAGCAGTCTCGACGACATTCATTGGCCAGCTTTCCTCTTTTCCAACCAAAAACTTGGGACCGTCAATCCATCTGCAGTTTGGGAGGAAATTTCCAGCCCTTACCCATCTTCTGCTGGATTTTCCTTTGAGCTAACATAACGCCACTGAGAAGGTATGGTGGTTTCTCTTTTTGTCGTGAGCCTGTTCGCCACAAATGTATGAAAACGCTTGTCTTTGTTCCAAATGTACTTTAGCACTGAATTGCTATTGGTCCAAAAGACAGACTCTTGCAGATAAAGTCTCAGCTCATTTTTCAACATCAAGTCGACATGAAAAGCCAGCACAGCAGCAGTGAGCTCCAAACGAGGAATGGTAATGGCCTTTAAAGGTGTAACTCGGGCCTTGCCCATAAGGAATGCAACATGGACGTCCCCGCTGCCATTCTGCATCCTGAGGTAAGTGACAGCTCCATATCCTGCTTCTTCACTAGCATCTGAGAAGTGATGCAGTTGAGCATGCTTCAGGTCACCAAATCCTTTAGGCTTAATACATCTTTCCACCTTAAACTCAAACAGAACATTCAGGTCCTTAATCCACCTGTTCCATTGATGCAGCATGTCCCGAGGTATGGTTTCATCCCATCCAATGTTTCTCCTGCATAGCTCCTGTAGCATCATTTTAGCAAGCAGCACAACTGGGGCAAGAAACCCAAGGATCATAAACAGAGCTTGAAACTGATAACATTCCACGTCTCGTACAAGACCTTTGAGGAACATCCATCTTGAACCTGAAACTGTTAGATTCAACACACCACAGCAAACCTATAGCTCGTTCCACAGGAAAGTTGTCGAGATCAAGATTGAGCTCTCTCAGATATTTAGCTCGATGTTCTTCAGAAACAGTTTGCAGCACATGGCGACTATTGCTCATCCATTTGGTCAGAACAAATCCTCCTTTCTGACAAAGAGCAGTAAGATCTTTGACCAAGAGCGATGCCTCCTTTTCCGAGCCTGTACTCCTTCAACAATCATCCACATAGAAGCTTTCCTCGATGGTTTGAACCACTTCAGATGAAAAACTGGACTGATTGTCCTCTGCCGTTTTCCTCAGAGCAAAGCTAGCACAGCTTGGAGAGGATACAGCACCAAACAAATGAACAGTCATTCGAAACTCGGACACCTCCTTGGTCAGATCTCCTTCCGGCCACCATAGAAACCGTAAGAAATCTCTGTCATCCTTGGGCACTTTCACCTGATGGAACATTGACTTTATGTCTCCCATGACTGCAAACGATTCCTGTCTGAATCTGAGGAGGACTCCCAGTAAAGTGCTAGTGAGATTGGGCGCTTGCAACAGCTGCTTATTCAAAAGGCGTTCCTTGAATGTCGCACCACAATCAAATACCACCCTCAGTGTCTTCTTCTTTGGGTGATATACACCGTGATGTGGGATGTACCAAACTTTCCTTGTGCAACAATCCAGCTGCTCTGTAGGTACCGGCTTTGCATAACCTTTAGTAATCATCTCGTTGAGACAAGCTTTGTACTCCTCAAAAAACTTCTCCTCACTGAGAAATGCCCTCTTTAGGCTCAGCAACCTTTGTTTTGCCACAGAGAGGTTGTTCGGCATGGACACATTTTCATTCTTAAAGGACAGTTTTAAACTGTAGTGACCATTCTCCAGTGTTGCAGAAATTTCCATTAATTCCATAAACTGTACATCCTCCCTTGAAAAGCCCTTTTCCTCCGAAGCTCTCTCATTGAAATCATGGTTTCCCATGACTTTTCCAATCTTGTCCTAGAAATCATATTGACCAAAGCTGAATGAAAATCTGATGCCACAGTGCTGTCAGAAGTGTGCAGAGGTCCACTTATGACCCATCCTAATGCTGTCCTTATAGCATGTGGACCATCCCCACGGCTGTTTATGACATCCCACGGCTCCAACATCTTTGGTGCATTGCTTCCAATAAGCAGGTCCACCTCAGCCTGTATACGAGGCATGCGCACCTTTGACAGATATGGCCACTTTTCAATATCTCCATCAGTCACTATGTTGTCTGCACTCACAGACATCATATTCTGTGTGAGGACTTCTGGCAACTTGTAAAAGATGTTTGTTTCCAACCCAGACACTTCCAGATCTGCACACTCATATGATGGAACAACTCTTTCCTGCCCCATAGTTTGCAGTAGAAAGTGAGCCTTTCTTCCAACCAAATTGAGCTTTCTCATGAGATGCTCGGAACAGAAGGTGGCAGTACTACCAGGATCCAGGAAGGCATGCGTCTGTATTATCTGGTGTCCTTTGATTGATTTAACTTGAACTGGCAAGATAGAAAGAAAACAACGATCGCTACTGGCCGCTGTTTGACCACAAGTTTCATGAGGTGCTGAGGTGTTACATGCAACATGCTTCTTGGATGGTTCTGTGTTGGTGTTGGCTTTGTCATCTTTGTCAATATGAAGTGAACTTGGATGTGTTTCACCACAACTCCTGCGGGTCAACCGTTTAAAGCAGTTAAGGCTCATGTGCCCAGCACGTAAGCGGCCAAAACAAAGCTTCTTTTCCTTTAGAAAGCTTATCTTGTCTCTGTGCTTTTTCCTTTGGAACTGTTAACAATCCTCCAATGAGTGACTTTGAGCACAACAAACACAAGTCAATCTCCCCTTTAAGTTGTGAAGGTACTTCTAAAGCACTCATTTTAATGTGACTGATCCTCGTTGAGCTGGGAAGATTGTTTTCTAATAAACCTTTTAAACTGACATTGCTGTGGTAGTTTTTTTAACAGTGGGAAGATTAATTTTGCTGGTACAAAAAAAAACCTGAGGGTATTGTGTGACAGCACAAAATTTTTGGCGTTGTTTGGCAGGATACCAGCTCCACTGTTCAAAAAAAAAAAAAAAAAAAATGGACCCAGCTCACAGTAGTGTTAGCTATCCAACTGTTGCACAGTTTGTTATGCCATGGTTTCTGGGGGCTGCTTGGATACCTACATTTTCTGGTGACAAAACAAAACTTACAGAATGGAAGGCTCAGGCGGAGCCCATGCTGAGGGCACAAGGATTGAAGCAGCAGCAACAGGCTGACTTTATTTTAGGCGCTTTAGAAGGGAAAACGTGAACTACAACTTATTAGCCTTGGGGACAAAAATACTGGACAGAAGGTGCTTGATGTGTTACAGAGATTGTGCATAAAACCTGCTTCTAAAGCTCAGTTGCGGGCTAGTTTTTTAACTGTAGACAGCAATCCAGTGAAAATGTGAATGCTTTTATACTCAGATTGAGAGAGTTTTTCAGCAGATGGCAGGAACGAGATGAAGAAGGAACAGAAGAAAGTGATGACCTGCTGCTGGATCAACTGATGGTTGGTCTTCAACCGGGTCTGTCAAACAAGAGCTAAGCAGGCAGATAAAGGCGGAACCAGCGTGTGAGTTTGACGACT
>JAZDUH010000019.1:0-47683 GCA_036419115.1 Scarus forsteni
GACCCGTCAGTGTGACATGGTGTGTCTTGAACTCAATCCTGGGACAGGGACCATTTCAGTTCACTAAAGACTGCCCCATGGGACTTTTTTAAATGTATTTGTCAATTTTTAATGTGATCTTGGTATGTTTGAACTGTTCCTTAAGGCTGTGAGAGGCTTTACAACCTGTGGGCTTCATTTCTGTTCTCTTTTTGCACTACAATGTAATTTACACTGTACTTTAAATGATGCACTGCTACACTGCACTAAAGCTCATCCTACGACTGGAACATTTAAACTACCTCACTGTACTTAAAAAACAGGATGGAAATATTATTTATTCTTTCTAAGAGTCTTGAGCTTGGTGAAATGTAATTTTGTTCTACTGTTTACTGTTGATATATAGTTTTTATGACCTCTTAAAATTAATATAAGTGATGTTAAAATTAGGGATAAACCAGTATTGAGATGATATTGGAATGAATGAATGAATGAATGAATGAATGAATGCTTTATTTCAGTTTACAAACAAAAATAAAATCACGTTTTTACAAAAAAGAAAACAGACAGCAACCAAAAAAGGAACAGGCTGAAGCTCCAAGGCTTATTTTTGCCTCTCCTGTCCCATCATAGGATTAACTGAATAATTCACAATAAAACATCAGTACGAGTACATTATTCCAAAACACGTGACAGCTTAAACTGAAAAATAGAATTCAATCAAATTTGATCATTTTAGATTTTAAAGTCTTCTTAAAACTAACACAGAATTACACATCTTTATTTCATTGTTTACTCCATTCCAATATTAGTATCAACCAATTTTAAAATATTTGCAGATATTTACAATCAACATTGTCATATGTGGGCCAAAATATGTCCCACATTGCTATACCATCACTTCAATGGTACATTTAGCATCAAGAGTTTCATTTTCCAAGAGTTAAATGTTGGTTTTCTTGTCATTTCAGCTTCTTGCACAAATAAAAAGTCAAGTCAAAGTTTATTTGTAGAGCACGTTTAAAAACAACCTCAGTTGACCAAAGTGCTGCACAGGGGGACAAAATAATCGTTCATACACTTCATACATAAAATTGTCACATTGAAGCAACAAGTCAGTTTTTGTGAAGTAAAGACTTTGTGCTCCTGTCAAAAATATAATTAGGAGTATTGGTGATAATGAGCTCAGAAATATCTGAAAATCAAAATATCATCAAAAATCACATATGGTGCATCCCTAATAAAAATGTTTCTACAACTTCAAGGGGCGAAAAGAAATTAGGGTTCTTTATTGAAACACTTATCAAACAGTAAAGGCAGCTCTTCTTCTTTTAATCATATTTATCTATTGGACTTTTAAAAGAATTTAAAGTCATTGTGTTGTGAATCTTCTTGATTTAAATGTTTACTTTTAGGGGGGAAATTATCAATTCTTGTTAAAGTAAAATGTGTCAGTCCAAAGTTTAGAATAAAAGAACCCAGCATGTTGTTATCATGGTTTGAATGACAATAAAAAAATGTTGAATGTGATAAAGAGCCACAGGATGGTGCCAACGTGCCACAGCCTCTCAGCCACATGCTGTTGATTGTGTTTCATTGGTCTCTCTCTCCTGACTGCTGCTCAAATGTCTGTGTGCTCTGATAGACTGTAAATCTGAGCTGCTCTGTGGGCTCAGTTAAGGTGTTTTCATTTAAAGATTGAAAATGCAGAGTGTCAGAAATCAGCCTCAGTCCAGTGATACAAAGCAGATCTGTGCTCGGTTCAAAGACATCACCCTCTGAGATCCTGAGTGCAGGTTTACAGTCTGGTTTATGGTTCAGTCCTAAAAACTGGGAGGATAAAACCTGCAGCTTCACAGGCCGTGGACTCAGGGAGGAGCAGCCGTCAGGGTGAGTGCTGATCACTGATTTATTCCTTCAGATAATCAATAAACCACCACAGGGATCAGCAGCCGCATTTGGACAAGGGACAGTTCTTTACCTCACATGTACCACAAAGGCTGGATTAAAATATCTAAATATTAGAATATTTTGACTTTTTAACATGTGATTTATGCAGTTTTTTCTCAGCTGTGTTCAGTTTTTAACATTTAAAGATGAGATCAGTCCCTATCAACCAGCTACAGTTCTGATATCTTGGCTTTTCCATCCCTGGATGTGACTCAAATAAACTTTTTCTCCTGGTTGAATTTGGATAAAAATGCTGCTCAGTTGGTTTCTGAGAAACAGATTAAACTTTTGGTCATTCCTGATAAAAAACACCAATTATAATTGTTTTTGTGGCTATAGTGATGGTTGTCTGCTGAAATAAGATGTCCTTAAAACCTTAATAAATCTTTACGCCTCACATTTTATGAATTTTCTAATATTCTGTGGGCCAGATGTGAAGCTTCAGTTTTTGTTTTAACCAGAAAACTCCAATTACCATAAAGCTGATTTTTAAACAGATTCATCAGGCTGGTTTTATGCAATGTATTAAAGAATAATCTAACATGTGTCTGACTGTTGGTGTTTTAATAAACTTAACCACATTTTATAATCTTATATTAAGTACTTGTGTTTTTTCTACATGTAAATTTCATTGATGTTAAAATTAGGGATGCACAATATTATCTGTATGATACCATTATCAGATGATATTTACATTTTTGCAGATATTTACAGCTAATACATTGGGCATATCGGAGTTAACGACATTGTTTATGTAACAGCAGTATTATTTTTCAAGAGATAAATGTTTTTCTTGTGTCACTTCAGTTCCTTGTAAAAATAAAATTGTCACATTAAAGCATTAAGTCAGTTTTGTGAAGTAAAGACTTTATGCTCCTGTCAAAAATATCATTATGAGTATCAGAGATAATTATTTCAGAAATATCTGCAAATAAGACATCAACACAAATCAAATATGCCCAATAAAATGTTTCTACTCCTTAAAGGGGATTAAGAAGTTTGAGATCTTAACTGAAACACTTTTTTAACAGTAAAGACAGCTCTTCTAGTTTTCTTGAAGATTCTAAATCGAGGCAGCTGGACTGTGTTCAGTTTTGGGAAGACGTTTCTCTTCTCATCCAAGAAGCTTCTTCAGTTCAAAGAGCTGGACAAGGCAGCAGATATTTATCTTGGTAGAGAACGAAGACGACAACAATAGAAGAGGAGGAGTTGGATATTCTATTGTTGTTGTCTAACTATTCATATTCAATATTAGAGATACTTCAACTGTAAACAAATTAGTATATGTATGTGTAAAAATATATTCATCACTTTAAAACTTAATTATCAGTGTTAGAAATATATATTTATATAATAAATTATAAATATATTTATCACTCTTCAGCTGGTTGTTGGTGTTCAGATGTTCATCATCAGGTAAATAAAGACATGAAACATTTATTTTCTTGATTTGATTTGAATTCTTTCAGCCTGTTTTTGTTCAGAACAATCAGCTGTTCATAGGTGACATCAGCTGACTGATGATCAGCTGTTTCCTGTCAGCACAAACAGACGTCTCTTCAGGGGACGCTGCAGAGGACAAGACGTCTCAGGTCTTTGAATCACCTGCAGGTTTGGACTACAGACCACATAGAGACAACCAGGAATCATCATCTACCGTAAACCCAGGATAGAGGGGCTCAGTGAATGTGATCTCTGTGGTGTGGAGGTGGATCAGTCCATCAGAGGAGACTTCATAGAAGGACAGAGATCCAGCAGGACAGTCCACAAACACCCCTACTCTACCAGAGGGTGAAGAGGAGGAGGAGGAGGAGATGGATGTTTTTCTGTTATTGTGACGGACAGAGTAACCACGATCAGAGCAGTTCAGACTCCAGGAATGATCATTAAGTCCAAACAAACATTCTCCACCTCCTTTCCTCCTGATTCTTCTGTAACTCACTGATACATAAACTTCTTCTCTCCACTGGACCTCCCAGTAACAGCGACCGCTCAGAGCAGACCTGCACAGCAGCTGAGGATAATCAAATCTGTCTGGATGATCAGGATATGACTGAAGCTCGTCCACCCATGTCACCGTCCTGTTGTCTTCAGACAGTCTGAGTCTTCTGTTCACTGTGTTTGTGTCCACCTCCAGCTCACAGGCGTCTGATGGAGAGAAGGAGAAACATCAGAGCAGCAGGTCATCATCTGATCATCTACAATCATCTGAGCTGAGGGTTCAGGGTCAGCTCTGATGGTCTGACCTTGACCTCCTGCTGAGTCAGCCATGCTTGACCTCTGACCCCAAACTCTGCTCCATCTTTCTATCTGAACCACTTTGATTTCTGTGTTTGTGGTTCCATGGTCCACCTTCAGTTTTTCCTGGACCTGGTCTAGTTATGGACCAGTGAACCACCACGGTCTTCAGTCTGGACCAGAGAAGAGGACCTGGTCTGGTTGATCAGACTCTGATAAATGCAGATCCTGAGATCTGGGTCATAAAGTGGACTCGTTAGAGCACCAGGCCATTTATTGAAATAAAAACAGATGTTCAAAGAAAATAGTTGACGTGTTTTCTTCCTTCAGTTCTGTCCAAAAATCTGAAATCCTGATGATTCTTGGATGTTGAACTCTTTCCATGGCACAAACACAGCACCCAGTGCTCTCTAACTTTCACACAGACACAAAGAAAAGAATCTTTTCCTCTAATAAAGGATTTCCTCAAATAAAAGAGCCTGTGGCTCAAATTTTTCTCTCTCAGTCTGAGGCATGTTGATGAACAACTCTTTTGATTTGATGGTGTTTTTAATCTTGTTTTTTGTGCAGGCTCAGATTTTGTGTCAAATGTGAGGACACAAAGGGTCTGGGGTCCAAATAATGACCCAGAAGAGGAACAAGCCCTCACTTATTAACATGTTCAATCCAAACTGTTTGAATCTCTGAATGAACCCTCGTCCTTTCACAAATAGAAAATCCTGATCAGTGATTCTGTTTTGAACCCTTTCAGTCCCACTCACACTCAGCACACAACGCTCACTAAATGAGACAGAAAATAGAAAAACAGGAATCATTTCATCAACAAAGAGCCCGTGGGTAATGTTCTCTGTCTGTCTGTCAGCGTCTGGGACATGTCATTGATTCACTACTTTATTGATTTGAAGCTTTTTGTGTGCACAGGCTCTGATTTGAACTCAAATGTCAAACATGGAGCCAGAGCCCAAAAAGTGGAGCTGCCAGAATAACAGGCCAAAAAGTCTGACACAGTAGAGAGCAGTTTTCATCCAAATGACTTCAGTCTGTCAGTGACTTCTGTCCTGCTGATTATTCTCCATCTTCAAATCAATGATCACACACTGAACCCTCTGAGCTCCTCTCAATGTGAAAATCCTGGAGCCAAAGGGACAAATAGATATTACCCATAATCCCCTGGGTTGGCCTGAGGCTCTCATGTACAGCTCACGTTCAGCTCATGGTGTGATGGAGCATTTCTCTGATCACACCAACACACCATCTCTGCTGATTTTTCTTCCTCATCTTCACTTTGATCATGTGACCTGTTCCTCAGACTAATGACCTCTGACCTTCATGTCTCCATGCTTTATCCTCCTGATGCTGTTTTATCTCTGGAGCTCTGACACAATCCTTCAGATGAAAAGTTGATGAGAGTGTTATGGCCACCGCCACGCCCCCTCCTCTCTCGCTAATCTCTGTGTCAGTGCTTGTGGGTGTGTGTGTGTGAGTGCGTGAGTGACGGCAGATCAAAGATCGTCGGGCGATTTGGAGCAGCTGTGGAGGAGGCGGCAACCAATCGCCCTGCCAGAGGAAGGCCGCTCCTCACTATAAAGAAGCTCCAGAAGATGGTGGAAGGGAGCTTTTCAACAGAGCCTGTACCCTGCACTTTAGAAAAACCATTGTTAGAGCGAGAGTACTGTGCTGTACCTTGTGTGAAATTCGGAGGTCCCGTTTTCAAGGGCATTAGTTTAATTATTATTCGTTGTGTGTATTTCAGTTTAAGCCTTTTTGGACCGCTTATCTTTGTTTAAATCTTTTATTGTGGTCCTGAGTTTTGGTTTTTGGTTGTGTATTTTATTTCTAATAGTCTTACTTAGTTTGCCCTTTTCGACCTCAGTTTGTTATTCTTACCTCTTTTGCTTTAAAAATAAATAACTTTTATTTAAACCTTTTAAAATCTGGTTATTTATGTTACTTCCCTTTTCCCCAACGAGCTGGGTTTGTAACATAATTGGGGGCTCGTCGGGATTTATCCGTTAAAGGATTCCCGGATTCAAAAAGTTATTTAATTAAGGTAAGGTCGTAAGTATTTTCTTTGTGTGTGATTGGCTGTTTAAATTAAATAGCAGAATGTCGTCTTTTGAGTTGGATAATTTTCTTACAGATCCTTCTCTTGATCAGCTTGATCGTTGCCGGAAAGACGACTTAGTACAAATTGCCGTTTATTATGGCATTAAATTTGGGAACGAAAACGATTCTCAAGAAAGATTTAAAAATATTAATTATAGGTAAGTTGGTGGATTTGGGTGTGATTGAGTCACCGGTGCAAACTAAAGCAGCTGCGCTTGAGCCTGAAGGGGCGGATGCCCACGGTGCCGTGGGTGTGTCATCCACGGAGGAGGCCGCTGAACTACGGCAGCCCGGTGAGGAGAGTGTGCCAGTGAAAACCCCGTTCACACTCCCTCGCTATGATCCAATGTCCTCGGTGAGCTCTGGTTCCAGAGAGGATGCCAGGCTCAAGGTAAAGCTTGCCCGCATTAAAATGGAGGCTCAGGAAAAAGCCGAAAGCCGGCAGGCGCAGCTGCAGTTCCAGCTAGAGATCAGGAGGCTGGAGATCGAGGCTGACACAGCAGTCCGTCTGCGTCAGCTGGAGCTGGAATCCCGACAAAGGGAAGCTCCTGCGCCGAGTGCAACTGCGGTTGCGGAGAAGTCCACCCCTTCCACCTCCTCACCTTCAGAAAATTTTGAAATAGGTAAGCACATTAATTTAGTTCCTCCTTTCCGTGAGACAGAGGTTGATTGTTATTTTGCTGCGTTTGAACGCATTGCCTCTGCTCTCCAGTGGCCTGTGGAGATGTGGCCACTCCTGCTTCAGTGCAGACTGAGTGTGAAGGCCCAGGAGGCTGTGGCCACTCTGTCCTTAGAGGACAGTCTAAATTATGAGCTGGTGAAGACTGCCATTTTGGGGACATATGAATTAGTACCCGAAGCCTATCGGCAAAAATTTAGGCATCACAAAAAGGCCCCTCATCAAACCTATGTAGAATTCGCTCGGGAGAAGGGAACCCTTTTTGAAAAATGGTGTGTGGCATCCAAAGCCGATAATTTTGACAAACTCAAAGAGTTAATTCTGTTAGAAGAGTTTAAGAAATGTCTGCCAGAACGAATTGTGGTATACATAAATGAACAAAAAGTAACCTCTCTAAATTCTGCTGCTGTGTTGGCCGATGAGTACGCTCTTATGCATAGGTCCGTGTTTCAGTCAGGCTCTGTTGAAAAGCCCCGTGCTCCGGCCGCGCAAAACACGCAGCAAAAACTGATTAACAAAAAAGATGAAAGAGAGTGCTTTTACTGTCACAAACCTGGACATCTCATCTCTGCTTGCCCCGTGCTCAAAAGAAAAGAGAGTAAATAATGCTCGCAGCCAAAAGGTGTCGGTTTTATTAAATGTGACACCTCTCCAAATTCTCTTCCTGTCTGTTCAAGTAAACCTGATCCGTGTTTTGAACCATTCATTTTTGATGGTTTTGTGTCTTTGTCAGGTGAGTCTAATGATCAGTGCCAGTCGCATTCTGAGAGACACAGGTGGCTCTCAGTCTGTCATTTTGGCCAGTGCGCTGCCCTTTTCTGATGAGTCCTCTTGTGGTTATGGCGTTGTGCTCCAGGGCATTGAAATGGGTTATATCCGAGGCCTGTGCACCGTACATATTAAATCAAAATTAATCAGTGGTTGTTTCCCTATTGCTGTCTGCCCTGCTTTGCCCATCCATGGTGTAACTCTGCTCATGGGTAATGATGTGGCTGGCGGAAAAAGTGACTCCTGCGATGGAGGTTTGTGATTCCCCTCAGCGCACAGATCAGGGTAATGTATGTGATTTGGATTCAAAATTGTTTCCTTTGTGTGTAATCACTCGTGCTCAAACGCATAAAAAAATAAAGAGATTTCACTTGCTGATAGTTTTTTGTGTCAGCTCTTTCAGAGGGGCAGGTGGATTGTGAGCTGGAGGGAGTTGGTGCGCCTCCGACTGTCGGGGCTGCTGGAGTGCGCTCAGCGAGCTCAGACTCTCCACCTCCCGGATGGGCCGACTCTGCCGGTGAGCGGTGAGCACCTCAGCGCTGCGCAGAGGGCGGATCCCACATTGAAGAGCTGCTTCGCAAGTGTGGTGAGTCCAGACAAAGCAAGTGGAGAAAAAATTGCCTATTTGATCGAAAATAAAATCCTGGTGCGTAAATGGTCTCCTCCATCTCTGAATGACTTTGATTGGGGTACTGTTCATCAAATTGTTGTTCCTACTGTTTACCGACAGTATGTTTTATCTTTAGCTCATGAGGGTAAATGGTCCGGACATCTGGGTGTAAATAAAACCTACCAGTTAATCCTGAAACATTTCTATTGGCCGGGTCTAAAATCTGATGTGGCTTCATTTTGCAAATGTTGCCATGTCTGCCAAATGTCAGGGAAGCCCAATCAGATCATCCAATCAGCTCCACTCCATCCCATTCCTGCAATAGGAGAGCCTTTTGAGCGCATCATAATGGACTGTGTGGGTCCACTACCGCGGACTAAAAATGGTAATCAGTATTTACTCACCATTATGTGCGCAGCCACCCGGTATCCTGAGGCTATTCCGCTGCGGAAGATCACATCCAGCTCGGTGGTGAAAGCCTTTACAAAGTTTTTCTCCACATTTGGCCTTCCTAGGGTTATTCAGACGGATCAAGGCACCAATTTCCAATCTAAAATGTTTAAGCAGATCCTCAAAACTTAAGGGGTGAAACATGCTGTCTCTAGCTCCTTTCATCCTGAGTCTCAGAAGCGTAGCTAGGCGCTGGCACCAAACATTGAAATCCATGTTAAGAAAATATTGTTTAGAGTCAGGTAAGCATTGGGACGAGGGTGTTCCATTTGTGTTGTTTGCGGCTCGTGAAGCTGTTCAAGAATCCCTCGGGTTTAGTCCAGCGGAGCTCGTTTTTGGCCACTCGCTCTGCGGCCCGTTAAAGTCTCTAAAAGAGCAATTTCTGTCGTCCGAGTCTTCTGGTGAGGAAAATGTGCTGGATTTTGTCAGTAGGTTTCGTGAGCGTTTGCACTGTGCAAATTCTCTTGCCAGGGAGTGTCTTAAATCCTCTCAGTCAGAAATGAAGCGCCGTTTTGACCGCTCCGCTGTTCTCCGTCGTTTCTGTGTCGGTGACAGGGTTTTAGCTTTACTGCCGATTCCCGGTTCAGCCCTCTCTGCCAAATTCTCTGGTCCATATGAAATCCGTGACTGTCTGAGTGACACAGACTATGTCATAGCCACACCAGAGAGGCGGCGAAAAACACGAGTATGTCACATTAATATGCTGAAGCCATATTTTGTTAGTGAGACTCCGTCCGCTTCTGCTCCACCTGCTGTTTTGCTGAAGCCCGATGCCGTTGTTGCTGTCAGTGCGCTGGTTAACACCGAGCCATCTGACGCGTGTGAGATGAGGATGATTTAAAGGTGCGTCACTCCTCCCATCTAACTGCCAGGTTGCCAAATTCACAAATGATAAAAACTCTACCTTCCCAGTTAGGTCATCTTAAATGCGCGCAACAGGGTGACATAATTGCGCTGGTAAATACTTACCTTTGTCTTTTTGGTGATGTTCCCACCCGCACTACTGTCCTGCAACACGACATCGATGTTAAAGGAGCCAAGCCTATTAAGCAGCATCCATACCGAGTAAATCCGGTAAAAAGAGCATTGATGAAAAAAGAGACTGAGTATCTCCTCGAGAATGGTTTAGCTGTGCCGAGCTCCAGCTCGTGGAGTTCCCCCTGCCTGTTAGAGGCCAAGTCGGATGGTTCTCCTCGCTTTATTACTGACTTTCGAAAAGTAAATTCAGCAACAGTGCCCGATTCATATCCACTTCCGAGAATGGAAGACTGCATTGACAATCTGGGCACTGCAAAACATGTCAGTAAATTGGACCTCCTAAAAGGTGACTGGCAAGTTCCACTCACAGAGCGCGCGTCAGAAATCTCCGCCTTTGTCACGCCAGATTGCTTCCTACAGTACACTGTTATGGCCTTTGAAATGTGCAATGCAGCTTCTACCTTTCAGAGGCTGATTAACACTGTCCTGTCCGGTTTGTCCAACTGTTGTGCCTACTTGGACGATGTAGTGGTGTACACGGACACCTGGGAGCAGCACATCAAAAAATTAGAGCAGGTGTTTATCCATCTGGCACGTGCGTCTCTGACATTAAATTTAGCCAAGTGCGAGTTTGGGAAGGCCACTGTTACCTATTTGGGGCGACAGGTGGGTCAGGGCATGGTCAGGCCCCTGCATGCGAAGGTCTCTGCCATAATAGAATTTCCTGTGCCAACCACCAGGCAGGCACTTCGCAGGTTTTTAGGCATGGCCGGCTATTACCGGAGTTTCTGCCAAAACTTCTCCACTGTGGTTCAGCCTCTTACCGCTCTAATGAGTCCAAAAGTGGAGTTCAGCTGGACTCCTGCATGTCAGCATGCTTTCGAGAGCGCAAAGGCCCTTCTCAGCCACGCGCCTGTCCTTGCTGCGCCGAACTTTTCCCGCGCCTTTAAACTGGAGGTGGATGCCTCCGCTGTGGGGGCCGGGGCTGTTCTGTTGCAGGAGGATGGAGCAGGAGTTGATCACCCAGTGTCTTATTTCTCCTGTAAATTTAACAGGCACCAGGTGAAGTACTCCACCATCGAGAAGGAGACCCTTGCTTTGTTGTGGACTCTGCAGCACTTCGAGGTCTATGTGGGTTCTAGTCCTCTGCGGTGGAGGTGTTCACCGATCACAATCCACTTGTGTTCCTCTCCACCATGAATAATCACAATCAGAGGCTCATGCGCTGGGCGCTGATGGTCCAGGACTACAACCTGATTATTAGGCATAAAAGGGGTTCTGAAAATATTGTAGCAGATGCTCTGTCCAGAGTTTGACTTCATAATTGTTGTTTGTAATTTATGTCATTTTGGTTTGTTACAAACCATTAGTGTTATAGGTTTGTATTTTAAGGGGAGGGGTGTTATGGCCACCGCCACGCCCCCTCCTCTCTCGCTAATCTCTGTGTCAGTGCTTGTGGGTGTGTGTGTGTGAGTGCGTGAGTGACGGCAGATCAAAGATCGTCGGGCGATTTGGAGCAGCTGTGGAGGAGGCGGCAACCAATCGCCCTGCCAGAGGAAGGCCGCTCCTCACTATAAAGAAGCTCCAGAAGATGGTGGAAGGGAGCTTTTCAACAGAGCCTGTACCCTGCACTTTAGAAAAACCATTGTTAGAGCGAGAGTACTGTGCTGTACCTTGTGTGAAATTCGGAGGTCCCGTTTTCAAGGGCATTGGTTTAATTATTTTTCGTTGTGTGTATTTCAGTTTAAGCCTTTTTGGACCGTTTATCTTTGTTTAAATCTTTTATTGTGGTCCTGAGTTTTGGTTTTTGGTTGTGTATTTTATTTCTAATAGTCTTACTTAGTTTGCCCTTTTCGACCTCAGTTTGTTATTCTTACCTCTTTTGCTTTAAAAATAAATAACTTTTATTTAAACCTTTTAAAATCTGGTTATTTATGTTACTTCCCTTTTCCCCAACGAGCTGGGTTTGTAACAGAGAGTAAAAAGTTGAATAATCATCATTAAATCAAAGATTAAAAACACTCACACTTCTTCAGACCAGGTCTCAGTCTGTGCGCTCCACCATGGTCCAACCTGGAGACAGAAACCAAAGCTGGGATCAGTTCTTCATTCATCAGGGTCCTGAGATAGCCTCCCTCTCCAGCCCACACCAATCAGGAGCTTTCTACAGAAAACCTTCCCCTCTGTCTCCATCCAGGGTCTGTCTGGGCTCAGAGCTCTGAGTGGATCCTCTTAACCAGGTCACACCGTGAATTCAGTGGGACCGGCCCGTGGATGGCTCTTTATTTTCACACTTCTGCATCACAAACAGGATCTATGTGTTTACTTCTCCTCTTAGTACATGAGTGTGCGCTCATTTCCACGCACAGACCTGCGTTTATCAGTGTGAGCGTGGGGCGGGGAGGCAGCTGGTGTCCCACGTCAGGGTCTGAGCTGGTTAGACTCAGTCAGTGTGGACTCTCACTGCAGCCCAAATCTGTGAAGGAGGACCATCACATCATCCTGACTGTGTCTCTGTAGACTTCACAGCTCAATACTCACATTAAATATGATGTCTAAATGGATTTAATAAACACCTCTGACATCCCTGTGGACTAATGAGCTGTTGAAATAAGGCTGAAGAGCTGTCAGCTCATCTGTTCATTCAGATTTAATAAAGGAGAGTTTTCTTCAGCTCTTTATTTGAACCATCAGAGAGGCTTCTTTCAGTCATCAACAGCTTTATAAAACACTTCAGTCTGTGCAGGACTGTGGAGATCTGAGCAGAGAAACTACAAACTGATCAAGTCTGACAGGAACAGTGCTGGAACTACAAATAACGGCGTTACTGACGCCAGGACTTTTTCAGTAACGGGTAATCTGAGTAATTACGGTTCAAAATGTTCTAATGTCATTACCGTTACCGACAGTGAAATGAGGCGTTACTTTGTGCGAAAGGAAACTCAATGCCTGAGTTGCCAGATTCGCTTATTATCAGGGATTTTCAGCTTCTTTTTCTAACTTGCATGTGGATATTGGGAGTTGTAGGTTGCAGTTTTTTGGGCTTGTTCGAAAGGGGCAGGTGCTCATTTGGACTTGTTGTTCCCTAAAACCCAGGAGGAATTTAATGCATGATCTACCATCAATATAAACCCAGTTCAGAAGTTATTAAAATAATTTTAACTCGCACTAAAACAAATTAACATTTTACTGTAAAGATGATGTTTCCGCCTAAAATACATCCTTTGATTTATTTCAATTCTTTACAGCTACAATTTAATTTATTAATTTATTAGTAGCTAGGAAAAATAAAATAAGTCTTAATAGTCAGAATTGCATTTATTTCTAATGTAGCTACTACTATTTTCATCATAATAAAGCTGTAGAGGGTTAACACAAAACTTAGATAAAAGCCTGACATGTCTGTTTGGTTACAAAAATCGAGGTTAGAAAGATTGTTTAGCAAAAACAAAGTTATAAATAATGATAGCCCCTCCCTTCACTTCTGTATCAGAATAAATAGGAAGTAAGTTAAGAGACAAAAAGGAGAAATATGTCTTTCAAATTGAAAAGTAATGTGGATAAAAGTTAAAACACAATTCATGTAGGTTTCTCTTTTTTAAAAATGTTTATCTATTAGCTGCAGCAGCGGTGAGTCTGGAGCGTCTGTGGAGTTAAAACTGGAGTTTTCAGGATGGAAGTAAAAGAAGTAAAAGTCAAGAACACACATGTGAAGTGTCCATTATGTCCTAAAGCAAAGTGTTTGTCTGTTGTTAGTAAATCTAAAATCTAGAGACCAAAAACAGTGAGAACTCGGCTGATGATGTCAGAGCTGCTGCAGCAGGTAACAACAAGGAAGGACACAGAGACGGAGACACACAGTTCAAGAGGAAAAGATTTTGCAGAAAAGTAACACATCGACTCACCCTGGTACCAAATTACATTTATGAAGGAGTAATTCTGATAGCAATTCTGCTACTTTTTTGAGAGATCGATTTTTGGGAGAGTAACTAGGAAGTATAAGTTATAACTTTTTGAAGTAATTTGCCCCACACTGGACATTAACCCATTTTGCCCCACCGGCAACAATTGTTGCCGAAGTGTATCACTGTCATTTTCTACTCACAACAAAAAATGTCAGCACTAGTAATGCAACTTTTTGTACTTATGTGTTAGTAGACAACTTGGATAAAGATTTCAGGTTATAAAATATAGTTTTCAAGTAGTCCCTGTCACATGACATCATCTGCTTCCTGCTCCTTCTGGTGGAAAACATGGAGGATGCAAATTGTCCTGGAAAGAGGTCATTTTCATAAATTTCTAATGCTTTCCCCCAAAACATATTTATGATTATTTAATCATTCAAGTCTCTAGAGTAACCCTCTACCAAATTTTTTTACCTGGGATAAATATTTATTTGTTCATGGGCTTATTTCTGTGAGTGGCAACAAAAGTTGCCGGTGGGCACATAAGCTTGTAACTAACTAAAGGAAAACACTGTCTGCAGTATTTCTCATAAATTAGTTATTTCAAGTTGTAGAATGATGAACACTGGTGCATTTAAGTCCTCTTAGAATACTCTTCCAAACTAAATAAATTCACAGGTATTCAAGACCTGTGTCTGTAGGATTTTGATACTTTACCATAAATTTTCTTGCTATTTGCTAAGCAATCTTTCTCTGTCAACTAACATCAGTATGGAAAACCGTTTCTGCAACTTTAAAAAAAGGAAATCAGGGAACTAAAAATAAATAAATAAATATTAAGTCATAATAATATGATAAAAAGTCAAAAATGATGATGTGCAGTTGTAAGTGCACGTTTCTTGACACACACTCATCATAGCCAATGGCCATTCATACATCCCCCCCCCCCCCCCCCCCCCCACACACACACACACACACCCCGCACACACCCACACACACAATTTTCATAAAATAACAGGCCAAAATACAATTTTTTTATGTATGTTGTTCTTTCCTTGAGTACTCTGTAACATAGGTCCAGGCCATGCTGCAGGACTCTGAAACAGAGACCTAGGTACAAGCCATGTGACTACCGGCAACAATTGTTGCCAGTCATAAAAATGCTATTTTCTTTAAAACAAAGTACAAATTGGACAAAAGAAATACATACCATGATTCAGAGGGACTCAATTGATGAAATTATATGCCTTACAACTCAGAAAAAAATTTGGGCATAAATGGGTTAAACAGTCAGTGGACTATTACTGAGTGACATCAGGGATCATTTACTGTCTTTACCAAATATGACAACAACTACAAGGCTGATCTACCAGACACAAACAGAGCACAGGAGACAACACACTGACCAATCAGTACATGCTCTGAAGAACGACTTCATGGACAAAACTGGGACACAGTAAACAAAGACAGAAGCATCAACAGAGTGAACGACAGGTTTTTAGAACTATTTTCATAATTATAGGACAAAAATGTCCTCTGAAAAAATAAGCAAGAAGCCAAAACATACAGATCAGCCTTGGAAAAGGGAACTCCAGGTCAAACATAAGGCTGGATTCAGAGATCAAATCAATAATCAACCCCCACCCCCCACTCTGATGAAGTTTAATCTTTGACCCCTCAGATAAATCTCCTCTCTGCCTCCTGTGTGTTAAATCAAGAATATGCCTTTGTTAATCTTTAGCATAAATAAAAGCCAAAAGAATAAATCAGAGTTTGTAGTCACAGTCTGACTTCCTGTCCAAACTCAAACCAGTCTCCAGTCTCTCTCTGCAGCCCTGACGTCTCTGACTCTCAGTCATCTCACTTTTCAGCCTGCTGAACATCAACATGTGATTCTTTCTTCTTCTATGGTGTCAATGTACCTCAGGATGTTCAGGCTGCAGCGTGGATCCTCCCGTCGAGCAGACAGCAGCTTCTCTCCTCGTTCTGCTGGATGATTGTAGCTCAGGTCCAGCTCTGTCAGAGAGGACGAGCTTAGAGCAGAGTCCAGAGACACACAGCCCTCCTCTGAGACCAGACAGCCGGACAGACTGCAGACAGACAGACAGACAGACAGACAGGTAAATCCACAGTTTAACATCACAGGATCAGGTCCAGAATGAAGGCCTGTCTGTGGTACCTTCAGTCTCTAAAGTAGTATCGGAGGAGGAAACTTTAATCATCAGGACCTTAAAAGTCCTCTATAGTCCAGGTCCAGGAGGGAGACCCCCTCTCTGAGTGCAGGCTGAAAACCTCCTCCTTTTCTAATACACTTAGACCGAAATTTTGAGCTCCTTCATGTTGAAGGTGTTCAGGAGCTCAGATGATGGTCACAACTTTGATTGAATTTCAACATGTTTATGTTTACCTGAGAGTCTCCAGTCTGCAGTGTGGACTCTCCAGTCCATCAGACAGCAGCTTCACTCCTGAATCCTGCAGGTCGTTGTTACTCAGGTCCAGGTGTCTCAGACCAGAGGACTGTGAGCTGAGGACTGAAGACAGAGCTCCACAGCTTCTCTCTGACAGTCCACATCCACTCAGCCTGAGAAAGATTTACAACAACCTTATGAATTAAAGAAAGATCTGCCATTATACTTTGAAGATCCTCTGAATCTGTGATAGTGATCTTTGGGTCGACGATGGCTTTTAATCTCACATGAGAGGCTCCAGAGTGCAGTGTGGGCTCTTCAGTCCATCAGACAGCAGCGTCACTCCTGAATCCTGCAGGTCGTTGTTACTCAGGTCCAGGTCTCTCAGACCAGAGGACTGTGAGCTGAGGACTGAGGACAGAGCTCCACAGCTTCTCTCTGACAGTCTACATCCACTCAGCCTGAGAATGATTCAAAACAACTTAATAAAGTAATGAGTCTTTGCATTTGACTCTGAAGATTCTCTGTCTTTCACAGTCCTGATTAAACATCCTGGGGTCTCATTTATAAAGCTTGCGTACGCACAAAAAGGGCCTGAAACTGGCGTCGCCTTTTCTCCGCAAAGTTTGTGATCTATAAAAACAAACCTGGCCGGTAAAATGTGCTTGCAGTAAGCAAACTCTGAACCAGGCGTCACGTACATTTTGGAGGCATGGGAAACTGGAGACACAGAGCGGTGAAGTGGTGAACTGAAGCTTCCAGATACATGTTGATGTCTCTGCAACATTTTATTTCACTAAATATCAAACTTCACTGACAGATCCACGTCATCATAACCATTCAAAGTATCTGTTTTATTTGGGTTATAAATAACGCATGTAACTGACCGTTTCCCATAAGTCACTTCCATTATGAAAATATACAAAAAAAAAGTCCGCCACATACATATTTCTTCAGCGCTGTCTCACCTTCATTATCCAGAGCCGGACCTCACAGGACCCGGACACTAATGTTTTCTTAGACTAACACAGAAACCTCAGAGCCACCAGTTTTCATTAATATCTGTTAATTTGGAGCATTTACTACCAAGTGTGGATTTTAGTTGTAATAAAGTTGCCTGCGTCAAGGCGCACAGAGCACACAGAGACACGACAGTGGCTTCACACAATTCTCCTCCATCAGCACATCTTCATCAGCTGCACATATTTATTCTGTGAATAATCTAAGTGTGGGGATTAAATCATCTGACATGATCATTCAGACTACATATACTCATAAATAGAACAGGCCGGAGTTTCCCAGGGAAAAAAATGTGGCCAACATTTGACATTTTATTGTTAAATCGATCAAAACTTTGATTAATAATAATACTGAGGTAGAGAGACTGCTGACTGAGGCATGCTCTCAGAAAGTATGTAAAGAAGTCAGTGTGGGTCCGTTAACATGTAAACATGCACATATACTGCGCGTAATGAAGAAGGTGGGTGTTTTGGCACAATGGATGCATGAAGCAGTGACGTGGTGTCATTCTCTGATATTTGTAAAGTTTGTGATCCACTGCTGCAGGAAACTACCGACATGTCCATTTTATCCACCACTTCATTCACAAAGTCCTCCGTTAAGTGGGTCACAAAGTTGACTTGATCTCCGACACTGCCCTCTCTGTTGCACTTGCTGCATTAACAGCAGCAGCGACGGACAGCCACTCGCTGCTCTTTCTTTTGTTGGAGATTCCTGTGCTGTGAGACCCGAATAAAATACCTTTCTGGCCATCCACCTCATCAATGAGGACTTCAATCTCTGTCTCCGAGAAATTCCTTTTTTGGTTTTCCTTTTCGATGCGCCGTTGTGACACGTAAAGTGTATGAGCGAAAGGCTTACCCAAATATTCATGAGGTGCTTTGCATTGACCATTTATGGTTAATTATGGGCGTGTGAGGGGCGGAATTTGCAGCTTTTTCACGTGCGCACTTCTCCAGGTGGATTCTGACTTATAAATGGAAAACTGAGTGCAAGTGTGCGTGCGAACAGTTTTATAGATCTGAATTTTTTTGTGCGCACGCCATTTCCGGGTTTTTGGCGCACTTACACTTTTAGTAAGGATTCCACGCACTCTTTTATAAATGAGACCCCAGGTCCTAAAGATCCTTTTTATCCTTACCTCAGATTTTCCAGTCTGCAGAGAAGACTTTTAAGTCCATCAGACAGCAGCTTCACTCCTGAATCCTGCAGGTCGTTGTTACTCAGGTCCAGGTGTCTCAGACCAGAGGACTGTGAGCTGAGGACTGAGGACAGAGCTCCACAGCTTCTCTGTGACAGTCCACATCCACTTAGCCTGTAAAAAGATCTTCAGTCAGTTTTCAAAACAATCTAGGTAATGGTCTATGATGAAAATCAACCTCTATGTGTCTCCTGCAGATGCATTGTCTATTTTTCATCTTGTGACTCACTCAGCAAAAACAAAAGCTAAGTAAAAGTGGAAAAAACAAAAGACTATGCACCTTTGGCTGGACTTTGATTAAATTTTCAATAGAAAAGGGATTTTTATGTTTACCTGAGAGTCTCCAGTCTGCAGTGTGGACTCTTCAGTCCATCAGACAGCAGCTTCACTCCTGAATCCTGCAGGTTGTTGTTACTCAGGTCCAGGTGTCTCAGACCAGAGGACTGTGAGCTGAGGACTGAGGACAGAGCTCCACAGCTTCTCTGTGACAGTCCACATCCACTTAGCCTGAGAAAAGAATCAGAAGACCATAAAGAAAAAACAGTTTAAGACTATTTTTGTAAAGTTGAAATCTGATGTGACCTGTGCAGGTAGGTGCACCTACAGAGCTTTGCTGGAGGCTTTGACCACTGGCAGCAGCCTCAGAAGAGCCTCCTCTGAAGCAGAGTATTTCTTCAGGTCAAACTCATCCAGATCCTTCTCTGAGGACAGTAAGATGAAGACCAGAGCAGACCACTGAGCAGGAGACAGTCTGTCTGTGAGAGACGTCCTGATGTCAGGGCCTGTTGGATCTCCTCCACCAGAGAACGATCATTCAGTTCATTCAGACAGTGGAACAGATTGATGCTCTTCTCTGCAGACATGTCCTCACTGATCTTTGACTTAATGTACTTAACTGTTCCCTGATTGGTCTGTGATCTACTTCCTGTTTGTGTCATCAGACCTTGTAGAAGGTTTTGATTGGTCTGCAGTGAAAGACCCAGAAGGAAGCGCAGGAACAGGTCCAGGTGTCCATTTGGACTCTGTAAGGCCTGGTCCACAGCTCTCTGGTGGAGCTGTTTCAGATCAGGTTTGACAGTAAAGACTTTGAGGAACCAGGATGGTCTCTGTTCTTCTGCCATCAGATTGACTCCAGACTTGATGAAGGTCAGATGGACATGAAGAGCAGCCAGGAACTCCTGAACGCTCAGATGGATGAAGCAGAACACCTTGTCCTGGTACAGTCCCCTCTCCTCTTTAAAGATCTGTGTGAACACTCCAGAGTACACTGAGGCTGCTCTGATGTCCATGCCACACTCTGTCAGGTCTGGTTCATAGAAGATCAGGTTTCCTCTCTGCAGCTGCTCAAAAGCCAGTTTACCCAGAGACTGGATCATCTCCCTGCTCTCTGGACTCCAGTGAGGATCAGTCTCTACTCCTCCATCATACTTGATGCTCTTCACTTTGGACTGAACCACCAGGAAGTGGATGTACATCTCAGTCAGGGTCTTGGGCAGCTCTCCTTCCTCTCTGGTCTCCTGCACATGGTCCAGGACTGTGGCAGTGATCCAGCAGAAGACCGGGATGTGGCACATGATGTGAAGGCTTCTGGACTTCTTGATGTGGGAGATGATTCTGTTGGCCTGCTCCTCATCTCTGAACCATTTCCTGAAGTACTCCTCCTTCTGCTGGTCAGTGAACCCTCTGACCTCTGTCACCATGTCAACACATCCAGGAGGGATCTGATTGGCTGCTGCAGGGCGTGTGGTGATCCAGAGGTGAGCAGATGGGAGCAGGTTCCCCCTGATGAGGTTGGTCAGCAGCACATCCACCGAGGTGGACTCTGTGACATCAGTCAGGATTCTGGTTTGGTGGAAGTCCAGAGGAAGCCGACACTCATCCAGACCATCAAAGATGAACAAGACCTGGAACTCCTCAAACCTGCAGATTTCTGCTTCTTTGGTTTCTCTGAAGAAATGATGAACAAGCCCCACCAAGCTGAACTTCTGCTCCTTCAGCAGATTCAGCTCTCTGAAGGTGAATGGAAACATGAACTGTATGTCCTGGTGGACTTTGCCTTCAGCCCAGTCCAGGGTGAACTTCTGAGTGAGGACTGTTTTACCAATGCCAGCCACACCCTTCGTCATCACTGTTCTGATTGGTCCATCTTCTTCAGGTGTTCCTCTAAAGAGGTCTTCTCCTCTGACGGTCTTCTCTGGTCTGTGTGGTCTCCTGGATGTGGTCTCGATCTGTCGGACCTCATGTTCCTCATTGACCCCTCCAGCCTCTCCCTCTGTGATGTAGAGCTCTGTGTAGATCTGGTTCAGCAGGGTCAGGGTTCCTGCTTTAGCGATCCCCTCAAACACGGTCTGGAACTTCTGCTTCAGGGTGGACATGAGTTTTCGACGGCACACTGAGGCATCAGATCCTGAAGGAAAAACCAAAAAAATGACATTAAAATCTGGATCCTGGACAAAGTCCAGACATCTCGGAGAGGCTGCTCACATCTTCAGTGTGAACTAAAATGATTTTATTATAAACAAAGAGGTGAAGAACATCAGAGTGAAGCAGATCAAAGAATATGAACCTCCTCGTCCTCTCTCCATTGTAAATCTAAAAAAAAGTTCTTACTGTTCCACAGACGCTCAGCCAGTTTGTCCTGCTTCATCCCCCTCAGGAAGTTCACTGTGATCTCCAGAAATGCCTCTCTGATGCTCTTCTGCTTCTCATCTTCACCAACCAACACATCCTCGCTCTGACCCTCTAAGCCTCCTGGGTAATCTGGCTTTAAACCTCTCTGGATTCTCCTCAGCTCGTTCTTCATAAAGGTGTAGATGTTCTCCTCCAGCAGCTGAAGAACAATGACAGAGTGGAGATTAAATGTGTAGATCACAGCCTGAATCATCTCACAGTCTGGGGTCTTCTTATGGACCTTCACATAGACTGGATGATGGTGAACCATCAAATCTGAGGATCATGGAGTTTGTGAAAGTGTGATGTTCTCACCAGAAATATTGAGTCCAGCTCTGATTCAGGCAGTCTGGGTCCATCACTGAGGAGACCAGATGTTTCCAGATGAGCTCTGTGGATTAAAACAGGCCACAAATATCTCCAACAATGTTTTCAGACAGACTGAAAGCAGCATCAAGAGGAAAGATTATCTCCCGAACTACTAATTTAAAGAAAGTAAAAAGACAAAGATGAGCAGACTTATAGTTAACTTTAGAAAATAGACCCCGAGTTAAGACTAAATATGAAAACAAATAAATCAATCAATGATATTCACACACAATAAACCAACTAATTTTCCTTAAAGGGATATGCCAACTCTATTCTTTGTTTCTTTACTCAATCCTGAGTGTACAACAAGCAAATAGACATCGTTCTTTCAACTATGTGAGCAATAACAAGGAAGAGACACATTCAGTTAAAGCATCTAACACTGATTATTGGAGGCTTTACAGTAAGAAACTTTAAGGTCGTGAAGTCAAAGATCATAGTTTGAAGTATCCTCAGGACCAGAGCAGGTGACATTTAATCAAATCTGAAGCTGCTGTAAAGAAATAACTATCGTTCGTGTGGACACCAATGACTCCAGGCTTCCTCAGTTAAAAGTCACTAAAGTTAATGGGGAGTTCATTTGCTAGAATGATGCCAGTTCCCATGTTTTCTCTGCCTCCATATAAAACTGACCAGTGATGACATGTACAGCTGCATGTCATCATTTAACCGCTGGCTATGAAGGTGGAATCAAGTAAATGCTGTGGGCTTCATAGATAACTGAGCATCTTTCTGGGGAAAACATGGTCTGATTGGTACAGATGGCACCCATCCTAGTTTATCAAAAAAACATGGCAGAGTGTATTGACCCTAAATTATGACTGACAGAGCTGCAGTCCACCATGCTCAGGACTCTCGTCTAACTTTTGAGTTGGTTGCAACGGTGCACCTAAACATTTTTTTAGGTGCACCAGCACAAAAAGCACACCCAAATTTTTCAGTGTCACCTTTAACACCATTGGGTCACCATTTTATTACTCTCCATAAATTTTATATAATGTAAATGCTTTTTAAATAAGACTAAGATGTAAAGAAATATTTGTCTTCATTTGAAGCAAAATTATACATTTAAGGAAAAACAGAGCGTTTAAAGTGTTTCACTGAATGAAATTCACAAATTTAAACTAAAACATTAAGCAGAATAAAACATCTTCAAATAAAAGTGCTTGTTCTTAACCCTTTAAGGTCCAAGACCGTAGATGATAGCTAGAAAATTAAATTTTTGGAGATTAAATTTTTATTTCACTTTCTGGTAAAATCCTACAAAAATCAGAAAATCCATAAAATTCAACATATAGATTTTTTGTATCTCATTTGATACATTAGGTGTTTGTGGCAACTGATAATCCATTTGAGGACATTTTTATCATTTATCTGATTGTATTCAGATGTTTTTTGTCATTTGATGATCAAATTGTGTAGATAGAGGTATTATAAAAGTGTGTATCAAATATGGTACAATTGGCTTTATAGGGTTAAAGTGTTTTACTGAACTGAAATATATTTCAAACTCAAACATCTCAAGTGAAATAAAATATTTCAGGATAATAAAAGCTAATGCTTAAGGTGCTATACTGTGCTGAAAAATGAAATAAATATTCATATTTTACCAACTAACAACATAACATTTAACTGGATGGTCTTATTCTCCAATAAATTTGAACCTAAGACTTCACACACTATATTCAATATTTACAAAACTGAAACTCAGATAAATAATAATAAACAATTTTCAAACTAATTTATGAAAACGGTTTTAAGGGCAGATCATTTCTGACTTTTTTAAATTATTTTTTTGGCTTTTTTTTTTATTTACAGCTTAATGTACAGTCGGGGGCTGTCAGTCAGGTCATTTGTCCTCAGTGGACGTGAACACTGTGCCTGTGTGATTAAACTCCCGCCATAACAGGAGAAATGACTGTGCAGATATAGATGTTACATTTAACTTTACTTTGTTTTACTTGTTATTGTATTTAATTATTAATTATCTGACTGTCACTCAGGCCTTCCTCACACGAGGACAGCCCCGTATTGTCTTGGCGTCGGCATCAAAACATGGATCGCTGTTTACACATCGTATTGTACATAGGCTTGAGAACGCAAACTGCAGCATACTGACAGCTGTGTAGTGTCAGGGAACATTAAGATTCAAAGGAGATTTGGAGCTTTCATGATGAAGTCCCACATGGCTCTCTCTGGGCCTCTTCCTTACTCCTCTGCTCTGTGACACTAAACACCTCAAATGTCGTAAGCCACGGATCCCTGTTTTTGACCACCACATGGCCTGCCATCTGCATTCGCTATGACAAAACTCTATCTGATTTAGGATAACCTCCGACACGTTGGGGGGGAAATCGAACAGTAAGTGATTCGCCGAGACCCCGACTGGCGTCAGCCAGTCCCTGAGATTTCCCTCTGAACTGTTTCTCACCTGGTTCTTATTTACAGGCCTGTCACACTTCACCAATGTGGGTAAACAATCCTGGTCCCCCTATCTCTATGAAAGGCGGCCTGGCTTAACAGCTGCAGGTCGTAAATATCTTCAATTGATCTCCTGCAGATCAACCGCAGATCTGCCGTTCGGCTTCCCAAGCTGAACCAACCCCAATCAACTTGATCCTAGCGGTCCCCATCTGAGCCACCTGTAGCCTGGACCTTCCGAACCTCAGAGAGAACCACGAGTCCTCCACGACCAAGTAGGCAAATGTCCAGTTACTTTGTACTGAAAAGGAGGTTTGATGCGCTCGTAAACCCAAAAGTGTTCTGACATTTAAATGGATTAAATCTAAATTCTCTCCGAAATTCCTCACAGATTTTCGTATAGGTCATATATTCTTTAGGCATACACTCACTCACCATCATTCTATGTTTCCTGATTTCCATTCAAACTGATTGTTTATTCTTATTTCATCTATAATCTACCATTTATTTTTATGCATTGTAACCATTTTCATTTTAATAAATTTGTGATTATTGATTTTACATTCACTGTGTGTTAGTGTTCTTCAGAATTCAGTGTCCCTGAAGCGAGAATTCTGTCTTAAGATTTTGAGATTGATAAACTTGATTTGATTAATTTACTTTATTTAAGGTAATTAAATTGGTAATTAATTAATTAAATTAAGGTGTGCCTTAATAAAAAAGGCTGGTGCCCCAACGAGAACAATACAGCGAATTGTTAATTGATAATACTTAATAATTTAACAACTAAATCTTTCAGATTTAACGCTGCCAAATTTAAAAACGCTACAGCTGATTGGATGATTACTGAGGGCTATGTGTGTGCATGCGTACGTGCCTGTCTGCGTGTGTGTGCAGGACTTGATGTTGAACGGAGAGACAGAGAGACAGAGAGAGACTGCAGACGCTGTGTTATGTCCGGTTTTAGCGGATCTTCGGCTACCGACGTTACCTTTGTTTTTTTTTTCACCCAGGGAGCGCAGGGCGCACCGGTGCGACCAACAAAAAAAGTTAGGTGCACTCTTACAAATTTTGGTCTCATATGTGACCAAAATGGTCGCACTTGAGAGCCCTGATGCTCCTCTATGCTTGATTTGAACAATTTTCCAACCATAACTGTATGACAGTTAGGTCAGTGATAACTATAATTATTCCGTAGAGACTCGGTTCCCGACCCTAACCTCACAAAACTGTTCACACAAGAACAAATAAAAGAGGTGTGAATAGGCCTGTTGCAGTAACGACTACCCTGTTGTACCATGAGTTCTTCAGCATTCTTCCGTGTCTACAGGTTTTCAGTGATCTCCCGAGTTTTCTAGATAGTGTCAGTTATTTGGTTGACTTCTTTTGTACTTTTGTTTTTTGTTTGTAAAGATTTTTGAGTTCATCTGCATTTGGGTCCTGCACTTTTGTTTTGATTTTCAAAGTTCTTCACAGGTCTTATCTTATACTGATTCAAAAACCTGGCAGCTCGTCTATGTTGTGTTAATCTATATTCTCCAGGCTCTTATTCTGAATGATCAGAATTCTCTGAGCTTATACATAACTGGAGCACTGATAAAATATCTATTGTAGATGGCTTTAATATCCATGTTGACAAAGAAATTGATAGTGTCAGCTCTGCTTTCATGTGCTAATAGACTCAGTTGGTCTTACTCAGGCTGTTCATGAGCGGTAAGGAGGCGTTCAGTCCGCCATCAAACTGGGAGCAAAAGGGTTAAGACAGTCTGATGGTCAGGGTGTTCTATCAGGAGATCTTCATCCTGATAAACAGTCTTTCTCATCACCTCTGTTGGGGCCAAAAAGAAAATCTGATTTAAATAATTTATTTCATTGTTAATCAAATTAAGGAAAGAATATTAATTTAAATAATCTTTTATGGTTGTTTTTGCCTGGATCTGCAGCTGCTTTTTGTTTGGACTGTGTGTAAGAACTCAGCAGTGTTATTTTTTGGAAGCCTGAAGCCACGACAACCTCTGAGTAACTGAGGGTGCACTCACATGACCCATCCCATCTCATGCTCAGGTGCAATTCACATCCCTGTTGATCAATGGAGCTCTGATCATGTGTGCATCAAGGAGGTTTGTGTTTTTCATCCTGTGACTGGAAAACATTGAATGAATAAAAACTGAGGGCAGTCAGAGTGGGATTTTTACCCCTCTGTCTGTTTGCTCCTTTTTAAAAATGAGGGTTTGTTTGAGCTTGCAATTGTAAAATATATTTTTCCCATTTGCAGGTAATTTAAAGTTTGTTTTTCTTTGACTAATATTAGTCTAAAATTTACATTCCACCTCCTGCTGCAGTTCACTGGAGTCAGATCATCTGTTAATGTTTTACAGCCTTATATTTTGCATTCACACAAACAAGCCTATCAAAACTATTGTGTGACTAAATATTCAGTTTCCACATGAGCCGATCTGTGTGGATGAGGATTATTGTTGATAAGTAAAAAAATGAAGACACATATAAACTGACAGTCATATAAATCAAATTATAACAGCTGAAAAGGTTCAAGTTTCATAAAAGAATACATTTTTGAATTGAATTAACCAGAGTAGATCAGTAGACGCCTTTCTGTTATTTCTCTTCTTACATCTGCTCAGCTGCTCACCTGCAGGTAATAAACCTGAACTAGAAGAGTTTAACGACTGTTAAATCAAAATGACCTTAAATATGACCCTAAAGGGTTGAGCTGTGAGGATGTGTCTTCTAGTCTGCAGGAAAGACGTATGTGTATCCAAGTACTATTCAGAAAGAAAGAGAATGTGAGTTCAGGCCAGCCAGGAACTCTTTGAGAGGGTACGGATCAGTGGCCTTTGTTTGAGTGAGCCCTAAAACATGGAGGTCAAAATGAACTCTTCTCAGAATTCTCACCTGTCCTCAGCAGGTCTGTATTCTTTAAATTCAGGAGGATGTCCCATAGAGCGGTCAGTCCTCATGGACACATGGCTGGGGACAGGAGGTTCTGGTCTCTTCTTCCTGATAAACAGAATCATCTTCATCATCTCTTAGTAAATAAAACATGGAGGTCAAAGGGTACTCTCCTCAGAACTCTTACCTGTCCTTAGCAGATCCGTCTTTCTTAAATTCAGGAGGATGCCCTTTAGAGCGGTCACTCCTCATGGACACAGTGCTGGGGACAGGAGACTCTGGTGTCTTCATCCTGATGAACAGAGTTCAGCAGACAAAGTGAGCTGTTACTGAGCACTTCAGTCTGTCATGGCCCTGGAAAAAAGACTTGTTCCTGTCCCTAGTGTCTCTTTTGTGTCACCCTCCCTCTGTGCTATCTCTCTATTGTCTGTGTGTCCGTCCCCCTAAAGTTACACACATGCCTCCTAAAGCTGCATTCACACTGAATGCGACCTTGTGCCCATAATCACTTCGCCCAGTGAATTGTGTCACTTCCACTCGGGTTTCACTGTGATCATGTCATACAGGGGGAGGAAAAAGTAAGTACACCCTTTGTAATTTTGTACATTTCTGCAAAATTGGTTATAAAATGTGGTCTGATCTTAACTCAAATCACAAGAATGAGTAAACAGTGTCTGCTTATACCACCCAAACAATGTCATGTTATCATTTTTTTATTGGCCATAAGATGTAAACATTCACAAGACAGGGGGAAAAAGTAAGTACAATCTTGGATTCAGTAGCTGGTTGACCCTCCTTTGGCAGCAATAACTTCAACTAGACGTTTCCTGTAGCTGCAGATAGATAGATAGATAGATAGATAGATAGATAGATAGATAGATAGATAGATAGATAGATAGATAGATAGATAGATAGATAGATAGATAGATAGATAGATAGATAGATAGATAGATAGATAGATAGATAGATAGATAGATAGATAGATAGATAGATAGATAGATAGATAGATAGATAGGAACTTTATTAATCCCTTGGGAGGGTTCCTCGAAATTCAGATTCAAGCAGCAGGTAACACCGTGAGTACAGAAAGATGTGCAGATTAGATAAGAGTAAAAAGATAAGTAAAAAACACAGGTTCTATAAAAACAAACTAACAAACAATAGTAATAATAATAATAATAATAATAATAATTACAATAATAATTATAATAATAATAACAATAATAATATTAGTGATAATAATAATAATAATAATAATAATAATAATAATAATAATAATAATAATAATAAGCAGCAATGGGGATTTCCAGCTCAACCACAAGGACAATCATAATAAGTTATTCTTACAGTAGAAGTTAAGATGTTTGTTAAAAATAAGAATAAGATAATTAACATTAGTACTAACCAGGTTGAATAATTGCCATAAATAAAACTACAATACTAGTAGGTAAACCTTAACACTGAAGCAGCAGTTAAAGTGACAACAGCAGTTAAAGTGACAACAGCAGTTAAAGTGACAACAGCAGTTAAGTGACGGGAATAAATAAACTACAATGCAGATAAATACAACATACTACATACTACACTACACTACACTGTAGCGGCAGCAGTTGGAATGTCATCCTCATAAGAGAATCCAGCAATAACGCAAGGTTAATACTGCAGTCAGCTGGTCCCTACAGATCCATTTTACTCCTCCTCTGTCCTCCTCCCCTCCTACCCCCTCCAAGTGAAGAGTTGTACAGTTTGATGGCGTGGGACAAACGAGTTTTTGAGTCTGTTTGTGCTGCATCTGGGGAGGAGCATCCTGTCACTGAACAGGCTTCTCTGATTGCTGATGGAAGTGTGCAGAGGGTGGCTGGTGTTGTCCAGAATGGTCAGTAGTTTGTCCAAAGTCCTCTTCTCTGCCACCGTCACCAGGCTGTCCAGCTTCATACCGACCACAGAGCCGGCCCGTCTGATCAGCTTGTCCAGTCTGGAGGAGTCCCTCTTTGATGTGCTACCACCCCAGCACACCACCGAGTAGAAAAGGACGCTGGCGACCACAGACTGGTAGAACATCCACAGGAGTTTCCTGCAGATGTTAATGGAGCGTAGCCTCCTCAGAAAGTACATCCTGCTTTGTCCTTTCCGGTACAGGTGGTCTGTGTTGTAAGCCCAGTCCATCTTCTCATCCAGCCACACCCCGAGGTACTTGTAGGTGCCAACCATCTCCACATCTGCACCCTCAATGGCCAGTGTTTGAGGGGGTGGTCTTGACTTTCCAAAGTCAATGACCATCTCCTTGGTTTTACCAATGTTGAGTTGCAGGTGGTTTGTTTGGCACCAGGCGACAAAAGTCCCCCACCAGACTTGATTCTCCTCCTCATGGTCACCTCTGATGCATCCCACAATGGCTGTATCATCAGCGAATCTCTGTATATGACAGGATTCAGAGTTGTAGTCAAGTCTGAGGTGTAGAGAAAGAGAGATTAGCCGCGCACAATGATCAGGATGAATCTTGCACCATTCCTCTTCACAAAACTGCTGCAGTTCTGCAAGATTCTTGGGATGTCTGGTGTGAACAGCTTTCTTGAGGTCATGCCACAGCATCTCAATTGGGTTTAGGTCAGGACTCTGACTGGGCCATTCCAGAACATTTATTTTATTCTTCTGAAACCATTCTAAAGTTGTTCTGCTTTGGGTCGTTGTCCTGTTGCAGCACCCATCCTCTTTTGAGCTTCAACTGTTCGACAGATTGTCTCAGGTTTTTCTGCAAAATATCTTGGTAAACTTGTGAGTTCATTTTTCCATTGATGATGGCGAGCTGTGCAGGCCCTGAGGCAGCAAAGCAGCCCCAAACCATGATGCTCACCCCACCATACTTAAGAGTGGGAATAAGGTTTTGATGATGGTGTGCTGTTTCATTTTTCCTCCACACATGACGCGTTGTGTGTTCCCACCAAACAATTCAACTTTGGTTTCATCACTCCACAGAATATTTTCCCAGTTGCTGTGAAGCATCTAAATGCTTTTTGTAAACTTCAAAGCGTGCAGTAATGTTCTTTTTAGGCGGCAATGGCTTCCTGCGTGGTGTTCTCCCATGAAACCCATTTTTGTTTCATGTTTTACGTGTGTGTAGATGTGTCAACAGAGATGTTGGCATGTTCCAGTGTTTTCTGTAAGTCTTTCACTGACACTCTAGGGTTCTTTATTTCCTCATTGAGGATCCTGTGCTGTGCCCTTGGAGTCATCTTTACAGGGCGACCACTCCTTGGAAGAGAAGCAACAGTGCTGAACCGTCTCCATTTGTAGACAGATTTTCTCACCGTAGATTTGTGAACATCAAGACTTTTAGAGATGGTTTTGTAACCTTTTCCAGCTTTACACAAATCAACAGTTCTTGATCTTCGCCTTCAGAGAGTTCTTTTGAGCGAGGCATGGTGCACATCAGACAGTGCCCTCATCAAGAGACAACTCTTACCTGGTGTGTGATTTCCAGTGGGCAGGGCAGCTTTAAGCCACACCTCAGTAATTGAACCTCAGGTTGGCTCACACCTGACTCATAAATTTGACTAACTAGCTCTTGGAGGATCCATAGCCAGGGGTGTACTTACTTATTCCTCCCTGTCTTGTGAATGTTTACATCTAATGGCCAATAAAAAAAATGATAAAATGTAATTGTTAGGGTGGCATTAGTTTAAGCAGACACTGTTTACTCATTCTTGTGATTTGAGATAAGATCAGACCACATTTTACAACCAATTTTTGCAGAAATGTACAAAATTACAAGGGGTGTACTTACTTTTTCTTCCCACTGTACATCAAATAATAGGATGCAAAAAGTGACATTTTCCTAACTGTATCATTTTCACTCACCTACCAACCACAAAACCCTGCAGCAGCTTCTGCTGTGAGGTGGAACTAATGTCCTCACTGAGTAATGTTTCCACATGGACATGGAGTGACACTCTGTCACTGGTAAATTCACAAAGCCACAGAATGCCGATTGGCTGTTGCTGCACAGCCACACACAATATCACCTGAAAAGTTTGACTTTTTCTATTCTGCTGATGGAGTGACGAGCGACCAGGTTGCTTTGATCACGGCCGATGCATCGTTTGAGGGTTAGTTAGCCTGGACCCATCGCGGCAGTAAATTGACTTTACATTGAGAGTGGTTGTAGAAGTCTCATTCGGTATGACTGCACCTTAACACCACCTCCAGCCTCAGTCAACCTCAGGTGCCTCAAATTTGACGATCAGCCTGCAGTAACTACAAGCTGGAGTTCTTCAGCCTCTCATTGCCAGATTGTTCTGTCTATCAGGGTGGGAACTCATTCAGGCCAACTTTATCAAAAGAAACTACTGTTATTCTTTGTGCTAACAACCTTGGTTTTCTCATGTGCAACAGGAAGACTCTGTTATCACTCTTCAGCTGTTTTGTTGGTTCAGCCCCCTGAACCTTCAACAGATACTTAAGAAATAACCCATGTTCTATGATCTTTATACACATAAAAATGATATTTGAGTCTGAGTTTCTATATTTTGGGTCCAGAGAAATATCTGCTTTCCCTAAGACAAATCAGTAATGAATAATTAACCAAACTATCTGCTGATAATGGACTGATGATGATAAAGATCATGATGAACACCCCGACATATAAAGCTGGGTCTATTTCACGCCATTGTTGAGTCTGTCCTCCTGTATGGCTGTGAAAGCTGGACCCTGACACCCACCCTGCAGAAGTCCCTGGATGGGTGCCACACCAGAATGCTTCGAGCTGTTCTGAATGCGGACCAGAACATCCTAATTTCCAACAAGGACCTGTACAGGCAACTGCCAAGGCTCAGCAAGAAGGTAGCAGCTCGGAGGATGAGGCTTGCCGGCCACTGCCACAGACATTGGGAGCTCCTGGCCAGCAGGCTGGTCCTGTGGGAACCAACACGTGGGCATCGATCACGAGGACATCCCGCGCTAACGTATGTGGACGTCCTGAAAAGGGATTAGGGAGCTGAAAGCTCCTCGGAACTGGCTGGGTGTATGGAAAGCCGGAAGGATTGGAGACTTCGATGGAAGCTCGTCTGAGGACGACTGAGAGGTGAAGATGATGTAGTGACAGTATCAGAGTGTGATGGTTCAGATCTTCATCTCACCTCAGACCCTGGTCTTCTTTATTCAGAGAGGTTTTTGATGGAGAGACCCCCTGCTCTGGTTCTTCAGTCTGGTCCATAGCAGAGCGCCCCCTGCTGTCTGTCAGCTGTGATAAAGGAGTCAGAGAGCAGAGCGTGAACAACAAACTCTTCCTGCAGGAGGGTCTTCAACATTTGGAAAGTGATTGCATGAATATTTAGTCTGTCCCTGCTCACTGCTGTTTCCTGCTACTGTGGTGAGAGTACCCTGTCACTTCCTGTTTGTGTCTTCAGCAGTGTGTTTGTCTCAGATTGCTAATGCTAGTTACAGCTACATATACATATATATATATATATATATATATATATATATATATATATATATATATACCTACTCTGTTTGTCAAACTTTAAATGTACTAAGGTTCAGTTAATTTCTCCAGTTAGTTGCTCAGTGGCCATAATTAAGGTAATTGTCTTTCTTCTGCTCTGATCTGAGCCTAGCCTAGCATTTAGCTGCTACTATGGCTTCTCTCTGCCTCCTCCTCTCTACTGCCCGATGTGCCATATATTTACATCCTCCTCATCCTCATTTTCTATATGAAGTCAGAATCAGATTCAGAATCCTTTTTATTGACATTGCACAGTGTACAACAAAATTTCAAGCAGCATCTGTGTATAAAACAGTAGTAAAATATTAAAATATGTATTAAAATATTACAAATATTTAAAAATAAGAATCTAAAAGTAGTGCAAGTTTAAAAGAAGAATATAAATAGAAAAATAATTATATACAGTAGAGCATTTGTGGTATTCGCAGTTATTGCACATTTCCATGACTGTGTATGTGTCAGTGACCCTTTAAGTTCAGTGCAGTGATGGCTTGTGGAAAGAAGCTGTTTCTTAGTCTGTTTGTCTTTGTTCTGATGGACCTGTAGCGCCTGCCAGAGGGTAACAGTTCGAACAGGTGGTGTGCTGGGTGGGTATTGTCTCTTTTGATTGCCTCGGCTCTGCTGAGGCAGCGGGATGTGTACAGGTGTCTGAGAGAGGGAAGGAAAGGGGCATCCCATGATCTTTTCAGCTGTCCTGACCACTTGCTGTAGTCTCTGCCTATCTGCCTCGGTGCAGTGGGAGAACCACACGGTGTTGCTGTAGGTTAAGATGCTCTTGATGGTGGAGCGGTAGAAGGTCACCAGCAGCTTCTCACAGATCTTACTTTTCCTGAGTACTCTCAGGAAATGCAGACGCTGCTGTGCCTTTTTGAAGACAGCTGAGGTGTTTGCAGACCAGGAGAGGTTGTCGGTGATCACAGTACCCAAGAAGGTGAAGGTGTGGACCCTCTCCACTGGATCCCCGTGAATGAAGAGGGGAGATGGATCAGACCTGAGTTTCCTAAAATCCAGGATGACTTCTTTGGTCTTTGTGGTGTTCACAGACAGGTTGTTTGCCGAGCACCACTCAGCCAGTTTCAGGACTTCATCCCTGTAGGCAGACTCGTCGCCCCTGGTGATCAGTCCCAACACCGTAGTGTCGTCCCCAAACTTAACGATGGTGTTGCTGGAGTGGGCAGGTCTGCAGTCCGTGGTGTAGAGGGTGTAGAGCAGTGGACCCAGCACACACCGATGTGAAGAGCCTGTGCTTAATGACCGGGTGGAGGACTGGTGGGGCCCCAGTTTAACCGTCTGGGGTCGGTTTGTCAGGAAGTCTTTGATCTGGGACTCCCCCCACTCACCTGCACCTGGATCAGTCAGTTTCCTGACCAGGATGTTAGGGATGATGGTGTTAAAGGCTGAGTCAAGCGGCGTAGCTCTCCCGATGTTCTAAGTGGCTCAGCGCAGTGTGCAGAGTGATGGCTATGGCGTCCTCTGTTGACCTGTTTGCTCTGTAGGCAAACTGGTGGGGGTCAAAAGAGGAAGGGAGGCAGGTCATGATGTGGTTGAGAACCAGCCGTTCCAGGCACTTGGTGATGATGGGTGTGAGTGCAACTGGGCAGTAGTCCTTGTGGCTGACGGTGGCAGATTTTTTTGGCACTGGGAGGATGGTGGTGGACTTCAGGCAAGCTGGGATGGTGGACTGTGTGAGAGAGAGGTTGAAGATTTTGGTGAAGACCTGCGAGAATGTCGGCGCAGGCCTTGAGCACCTTCGGTACACCGTCAGGTCCAGAAGCTTTCCTGGGGTTCACCTTTTTCAGCATCCTTTCCACCTCATGTGCCTGCACATGAGGTGGATGGGAGCTGGAAGTTGGATGTGGCTGGGGGTGTGGGACTGCAGACTTTTGGGCGGGGGTCTCAAAGCGTGCAAAGAAGGAATTTAACTCCTCTGCTAGTGCGGTGCTCGAGGCCACTCCTGAGTTTGTATGACCCTTAAAGTTTGTGATCTGCTGGATTCCCTGCCAAACCAGTCGAGAGTTGTTGTCAGAGAGGTGGCTTTCAATCCTCTGTCTGTGCTCTGCTTTCGCTTTCCTGATTCCTCTCTTCAGGTCGGCTCTGGCAGCACTGTATAGTTCCTTGTTTCCAGACCTGAAGGCAGTGTTGCGGTCTTTGAGGAGTGTCTTGACCTGGCCATTGATCCAGGGCTTCTGCTTAGGGAACACTCGGATGCGTTTATCCAGTGTTACATTCCCCATACAGAACTTGATGTAGGATAGTACAGCCTCTGTGTGTAGGGTCAGGTCCTGATGTTCAAAGACACTCCATTCAGTGTGCTCGAAACAGTGCTGGAGTTGAGGAAGCGCATCTTCAGGCCAGGTTGTGATGGTCTTGGTCACTGGAGTTGTGCTTCTTCTAAGCGGTGTGTAGGCAGGGGCAAGAAGCAGAGAGAGGTGGTCCGACTGGCCTAAGTGTGGCAGTTGTATGGCTCTGTATGCATGCTTAATGTTTGTGTAGATGTGATCTAAAGTGTTTTCCCCTCTGGTAGCACAGCTTATATGTTGATAGAATTTAGGCAGGACAGACTTCAGGTTTGCCTGGTTAAAGTCTCCTGCAACAATGTATAACGTACGTTTTGTACGTAAATACAAAGACCACCTCCTCTCCTCTTACCAGAGTCACTGTTGCGGTCCCATCTGTGCATGGAGCGGTCTGCTAGCTGCACGGCGGCGTCAGGGATCAGCGGGTGAAGCCAGGTTTCTGATATGATTGAAACACAGCAGTCTCTCACATATTGATTTCCTTCAATGAGTAGTTCTAACTCGTCCATTTTGAGGATCAAGGATCGTGCGTTGGTCAGAAACATACTCGGGAGGGGAGGCTTGTGTGGGCTTCTCATCAGTCTGGCTAGCAGGCCGGACCGGCAGCCTTGCTTCTGCTTCCTCTCTCTTCGCCAACTTCGCCGCCTGCGGGCGACAGCGATCCACGGGCACCAGGCGTTCTCTCTATGTCGTTTGGAATGTTGTAAAAACGGCTTGATTCTGCTGATATTGTCAGTTTTAATTAAATCCAATGTCCAGAAGCCCCTGGCGACTGTAGATGAATTTTGCGAATGAAAAGACATACGAAACACATAACAAAAGGAGAAAAAACACGGAGCTGCAAGCCGCTGCGTCTGTGTGCGCCGCCATCTTGCAGAGGCGGCGTGGTGAAATCAAACCACACTTCTGCGTGGTGCAGAAGTGCGGTTTGATTTCTGCTCTGGAGGTGGGGGTCACTGATTTGGAGAAGCAGCTCTGCACCTCTGAGACTAAACCCTCATCTGCGTCATAGTTATGTAGCCTGCTTAGCGGGTGTTACCATAGTTAGCGAACAGTCCCCACTGCAGAGGTGGCCCAGATACAGCAATGAATTATTGTACTGATCTGAAAATCAGTGCAGTCCATTCATCTGAGTGTTTTGGATTAAAAGCAAAATAAATGGGCATCAAACACTTTTTACTTCTAGCTGATCCTACGGGGGCAGGTCCAGAACCCTGTGCCTGACCCATGGGGCTCACAGGCCCTGAGCCCACAGCTACTGTATGGATAGAGTGACGCAGTCAGCAGCTCTGAGTGTCAGCGTTGTGATTGTGTCCACCAACTCTGAAGGGGATCTTTGTTTGCATAAATGACCTCCTCCAGGATCTACTGGTGAGAAAAACAGTGATGTTTGAGTGTCTGCAGGAGTATGATGGCACACTGGATCGCCCTCTTTTCTGTCATAACAACAGACAGTCTCCAGAACATTCTGTCATTTATCAACAAATCTATCAGTGACAGAAAAATGTATTTGATTAACACGACCCTGCTACACCACTTAACCTTTCAGGGTTGTGGGGCTGGAGCCTGTCCCAGTTCACATTTGAGGAAAGGCAGGGTACACCCTGGATCAGCCAATCACAGGGCCACAGAGAGAGAGACGGGACAAATATTGAAACATCATCCACAGCCAAGAGTAACCCGGATTTCCACAATTCCATGACCACAAAAATATTGTTGATCACACATTGTTTGTCCATCTCTCTGTAATGTCTCATTGCAGGAAGGAATGAAGGAAGGAATTTTTAATGTGTGACAGCGTCCTGTATCATCAGTAAATCTCTGTCATTTGTAACAAGCTAATCTATGTGAAATCTGGTCAAATTTGCTGAGTTATGCAGATTATATTTGGGCATAAAACACCTTCCTCAGTAGAAACAAAGCGCTGGGACTGCATCTGAGACCCATCCAAGATGGCGGCCTGTTGATATGTCAGCTCCAACAGGCAGCTCCAGTCAATGAGGCGTCTACATATATAATGTCTATGATCACACAGGGCTGCAGACTGAGCAGCGGTCTCTGTTTGAGGAAACACGGTGTTCTGATCATTTAGAGCTGTGAGGAAGGACTGAAGCAGTTTAATGAGGTCAATAAAGTTCACAGCTGAGGTCACGGGGTCATGGCTGATAATCTTCATCTGAGCTCACAGTGATCAAAACTTTAGACGGAAAATCAATTCTGAGAGTCACAGAAACAGGAACAGCCTCTGTTCAAACATGTCTGTGGTTCAAATCAGCCGTGGTTAAATGATCTCACTACACTTCAGTCAGCAGAGAAAATCCTACTGAGCATGTGCAGAAAACAACAGAGGGTGTTAACTGACGGTAACTGAGACTAAGCTCCTCCCACTGAAGGTCAAAGGGCAGCGTCTGTAAACAGGAGTCAGGAGGGAAACAGAGAAACACTTTAATGGATCTTAACAAGTCTGATTTAGATGATTTTCTCCATGATCTTCATCTCATGAAATATTCATCCTCAGCTGATGTTTGTTCAAAAAATAAAGAATCAAACTTTTGAACCATGAAGCTAAAGGAGAAGAGATAAGACAGTAAAGTCGGTGTTTGGGCAGAAAGGAGTCATTTTAAATCACTGATTTCAGTTTTTCAGCTCAGTTTGTAAAGTGTAAGAATCTAAAATGATGACAGCACAGACTCGTACTGTAACACGACGCTGTTTCGTCATTAAAGCTACAAACCTAAACATGTCATGTTGTTTTGGGATGAAAAGGAAATCACTCCCATGATTCACTTATAACCTAAGGGTCTTTTTTTTTTTTAAGAGCCCTCTGGTGGCACATGCCCCAAAATTAAGCCTGAACTGTTTAAGCCATACGTTAATAATTAAACAGTGGTCCTGATTTATGGAGCAGTGCTTGTATCTCCAAGGATATGAAGCAAAGTCCATCATGCTTGGAGATTAAAGTGCCATAAAACAGATCTTTGGTCACTCTGGATGAATCATGAGGCTCCATTTACTGATACCACCGTAAGAGTCACATTATTTTATCATGAGGACGTTAAGAGTTCAGGAAAAAACTGCCTTAAAATCAAAATATGAGACCAAACGATCATTCCTGTTCATGTCAGAGAGAGCTCAGATTAATGAGGATGTTTCAGGGTGTATAGCAGTTCACTCTGTAAACACTCTTTAAATATATCTGCTCAAATCACATGGCTGACAGTCAGAGGAGTCTGCCACAGTGATAGAGCCACCATACAGAGACTTTATTTTAATCTGGAGCCTCATAAAAACAAAAAAACATAATTAAAGGAGGAAAGAGCCTCACATTGACTGAGCAGCATGTCTGTTATATCAGTGTCTGTGTTTCATTTTAAAGAGCATCACTCAGCATTCACTCTCTTCACTGAACTGATCATCCAGACATTAAAACAGAGCAGAAATATTCAGACTGCATCAACACTCACCCTGTCTCAGATTAGTGTTTGTCCCTCTGCTTCAGTTAGTCCTCTTCAAATGGAGTCTGAGCTCTGACTGATATCACCTTTATTGTTTTATTGTGTTTTCACTCAAACCTGTTTCACCTCCTCAGAGTCTCTCCTCCCCGTTTCCTTTACTACAGATGAAGTTAATGATCCACTTTCATCAGGTCTGGATAAATGACAAACCAAAAAAAATATCAAATAAATGATAAAACATTCAAATAATCCATGTAAGACCTTACAAAACAAAACATGAATCAAAATGACTCTCAACATTTGGAGAACAGTAATTGCAGACTAGTAAAAATATAAGATAACATTTTGTAGTAATCCTTAAGTGGTGTGGTTACTCTGGTCTTGAATCCTGACAAAAATATGTTCACCAAATAACTGCACACGTCCATCAAATATATATTTACACATGTATGTCAACACCAAAACCAGTATGAGGAAGAGTCAAGCAAAGAACTTATCTGGTCAAACCCTTCCTGACAAACCAGTTCAGATCCTGAGTTAAAATTTTAAGTCATTACCAGCTGTCATTATTCATGACAACAATATAAATCCATGGGTAACAGCCTTATTTTACAAACTACAGTAAATCCTCATAGAAAAATGATTCTCAGCTCCATTCTTCATTTAAACCTCCAAGAAAAAAACTCACTAATACTAAGTAGTAGTAGTATATAATATAAAAAACTAATCTTAGTAGTATATAATATAAACAGTTTATACATGAAAATACTTATTTAAAAATGCGCTTCTGTATTTATGATCATCCACCTCATAACTAAGTATATAGATACAATAATTAGGCCTGTCACTTTAGTGCATTAATTAGATTAATTAATTACAACGCAAATTAATACACTAAAAAAATTAATCGTGATTAATCATAGCACACAAACATTTTGATATTGTCCAGCTGGAGGACCCGTACATGGCAGTGGCACATGTCACTTCACACATGCGTCTCTAGTCAAACCAAACAAAGCCCAGGTGACAACAGGAATGGCCTATTGAAGACTCAGTCTTATTTTATTTTTGAATTTATTTATCTATATTAACTGAATTCTTTAATAATGCATCAGGCCTAATTGTTTTGCTTGATGTCCTCGACCTTTTTCTTATTTTGAATTTAATTTATGAAACACACTTAAAGTGTAATTTGAGTTTCCTGATTGAGCTTAGAATTTTCTGGACAAGACGCCCTGACTTTGATTTTATTTAGTCACCAATAAAAATGTGGATTTACAAATCTTCACTTCTTAGTGTATTCATTTGATTAGTCATCCACTACAATTTTATAATATCCTAGAATTCAAATTCTTTAGGTGGGGACTTTAAGCAAATATGAGATTAAAATGTGATTAATTAGATTAATTAATTATAAATCCGGTAATTAATTATTTTTTTGAATCACCTGACAGCACTAACAATAATCAGCCCACAGTACATCTGTTCTAAACTACATTTTATGTTCCTAAATATTATTATTTTATCATGTTGATAATAATCAGTGTTATAAGATTCATAATAATATTAAAAATATGCTAACAGAGTGTTTTGGTATAAAGCATGTTTTCACTAAATTACTAGTCTGAATCTATTAATACTTGTCTATAGTGTAATTTAAATATTTGTATGTTATTGTACATTTTTAAAGTGACATCCAGGCTGCTCCAGATTTTGACACCACAAACACAAATGTGTTGTGTGGACGATGGGACAGTTGTGATTTTAAAAACAAAGGGTTAGTGTGATCTCAGCGTGATTTATGATCTGAATAACTCTTTTCTGTAATGTGCAGATCTTCAGTAGATCGGACTTGAACACAGTAAGAGAGACACGGCTGGATCATGGAGCAGTAGACTGTGTGTTAGGATTTTTGTGGTCAAAATGATTTACTGATTATTCCAATACTTCTTGGTATTTTTCTGAACACAGATATTTCATGTTTGTTTCCAGCAGAGTTTGTGGTCAGTCAGAATAAACAAATATACGTTCTTAGTACCTTCAACAGTTACATCATCACCTTCCATTTCATTTTTCTATTAAAAATACATAAAATTTGTTTAATTTTTACATGAAGTGAGCTTTTACTTTTGTCAAATCAGCATTTAAGTTTACTCACTCTGTTCTGGACCATGTCTAACAGCTGTTCTGGACATCAGTGTATAAATGTCTACTGTTAAAGCCAATAAGAGATTTACCTTACTCATGATTATGATTGAATTAAAGTGTTGATCTGTAAAAGAACTACTTAATGACTCATCAAAGTTTTGATCAGGATCAATATCCTGTTCAAACTCTGTCATATTCAGTTAATATTTACTAATATTATTATACATATTTACTATCTTTATATATTTATTTATTTATTCTGAAAAACTTTCAGGCAGCAGTGAGCAGACTGTAGGCCACATTTTTACACACACACACACACACACACACACACACACACACACACATGCATAACTGCACACGTTACTCTGACAGACATAGGCACATTGGCACGACACCAGAAAAGCTCTGACCCCTCGGGAAATGTGTCCTCCAGTCTGCTCACTGCTGCCTGAAAGTTTGTCCTGAACTCTTCAGTCGATCACAGTTCAGAGAGTTTTCATAAATCAGTCTGAAGGATGAGACTTTTACCAAAGTCAGAGCAAATCTGTGACAGTAAAGAGCCTTCTCTTTCTCCAGAATCTGTTCTTCAGTCTTCACATTCCCTCTCAGCATGAACTCAGCTCTGTCAGAATAAAGACAGATCACAGCAGAGAGGCGTTCATGGATCAGATCAGGGATCTCTGATCACACATTTAACCTTAAAGACGAGTTCAAACCAGGAAGTGTCCATGTTAAAGTTCGACCTGTTCTTCATCAAAAAGCTGAATTGATGAGCAAAGACGATCTAAACAGCTTCACCTGCCCTCCACATCTCCTCATAATCAATCATCTGAACAGCTATTCGATCATTATTCCAGTATTTTCTGAGTCCAGCTGAAGCCGAGTGTACTCACCTCCTGAATTCTCTGCTGCGACACTAAAGAGTCAAAAACGAAACTTAAATTAAGACGTGGGGAGGAGCAGACAGGAAATGGAGCCTCATCAACTTCCTGTTGAGATTTTAGTGGAGGATTTATCAAAGATCCTTTCTGATGTTATTTTCATGAACTCGACACACTTCACCACAGAAGAGGAATGGAGACTGAGCACATAAATATTCTTATATTTGGTATTTTAATAAACATTTTATTGATGTTTATGTCTGTGTGTAGGACACTATTTACTCCACAAGAGGGCGGATTGCATCGAGGATCATCAATGAAGATGACTACAGGAGGAAGCTTTCCCTGAACAAGGAGTCTACTTAAGTATTTAAGTGAGTGTACTTCAGTATAAATATTCTAAGTACAATATCTACCATGCGCTTGTAGTGTACTAGAAAGAATACTAATTGAATACTTCTTTGAAGTATATCAGGTCTTTTTAGGATATAAAAGTATACTTAAAGTTTACTTTAAAAGCTCATTTTAAGATTAGAAAACTACACTTTCAAGTCTGCAAGTACTCTCTTCTGTATTCTATTAGTGTGCTCGGTATAGTCCACATAGTTCACTGAAGTTTACTTCAATGAAATAAAAAGTACTGTTTTACTTGTGAGACATTAAGTATGCTTTGAATTTGATTAGCATATGACTTTAAGCATAATATTTATATACTTAAAGTACTTTAAAATGTAACTCATGCTTTATGCTGTCTCTGTGTCATATAAATATGTGCAATAACATTCAGTGCAATAGAAGTTGCATTTGCTAAATGTTTGATGGACTCTGTGTGATGGAGGATGTGCAGTCTATATGTTTCTGTTTATTTTTATACTTGTCTACTGTCCTTCAGTTTGTCCGACTGTATTTAGTCTGCATAATGTTTTGTATGTAAATGTTACAATCAACCTGCCAGGGGGTCTGCAGATGGAAATTAGCCCAAGGCTGTAATCTGGCTTATTTACATTTGTAAAAATGTTCATTAATATGCACTGTTCCCTCTTTAAAATCAGAAATAAAATAAAATTGCTTTATTTTTGCTTCACCTGGTGTTATCCTCTTAACCTTTATACCTAAAAAAGGTTATTGTTATCTTTTTATTATCTCGATTCAATTGTTTTATGATGAATCTTTTATGTTTGTTTTGTTTTTAGCTTTACGTTAGTCCTCAGTCTTGTCCCATGTTATTGGGTTCCAATGACATGGTCTCCATCAATTGTAATTTGTGTTTTGTGGATGTCTTAAATTTTGTATTTATTTTAATTCTCTTGTGCTTTTCTGTCTGTATGTTCCTGCCTGCTGTCAAAGCACTTTGCAAACCCCTGTTTTATGATATGCATTTCAAAAACAAAGACCCTCTATGAAATCAAGCCATTCTTTACAAAACAAAGTAAAAATGCACATAATGCATGTAAAATGTAAACATAATAGTCTGTTCAAGATCAAGTCCTTCTTTGTGAAAAATGGTAAAGGAAAAAGTGTGCAGATATGTTCAAAAAAATAAACATAAAAAAAGAGAATGATCCAAATGCAGATCAACAAAAATGTTTTATTTAACAACTCAAACAGGATCAAAATCCAAAAACTAATCCTCAACAAAAAAAAGTCAAAATACAAAAACAAAATCTCTTAGAAAGATTTAAAATAAAAGAAGCTACCAAGAACAAACAGTGGAGCTGAAGTCAAAAAGGTCAAATCAAAATGTGAACAAAAAGTTGAAGAAAACTCCAAAGAGTGGAGAAACAGCAGAGAACACTGGAGGAACAAGAGACTTGTGCAGCTGTGACACAGAAGAGCAGAGAGCCAACACAGACAAAGGGGAGCACAGGGACTAAACACACAGCACAGGTGAGACAATCACACAGCTGAAGAGAATCCTGATCAGAGGCACACAGGAGGGAGGGCAGGAACACACCACAAGGAACACAGGGATTTCAAAATAAAACAGGAAACACACCACCACACACAAAACTGAACTGAAACCAGGATCAAGACGGTCAAACAGGAAACACAAGAGGTCTCAACAAGAAGAAGACAAACTAAATCAAGCAGAACTATCTGTATCAGGACACATTCACTGGGGAAGATGGAAATGAAATAGTGTCAAATAACTGAGAACTGAAGTCTTTTCATGTCAACAAAGGTCAAATAAAAGGGCTCATGTTTGGAACCAAGGTGAATAAATAACTGCAGAAAAACAAGACTCTGGTTTGATTATTTCTTTTCAGTTATTTGCTTTACCTTTTGGGTCACACTTTACTTAAAGATCTAGTTTATAATGCTTTAGAAGCACACGCATAAGACATTATAATGCATGTATAATGATTCATAAGTGTCATTATAATGGTGTTTAACCATGCATAAGAACTTGTACCAAGGTTTATAAAGTATTACAAGAGTGGACATAATGTATTATAATCAAGTCTTTATAATGTTTTATACCTGCAGACTCAAGTGACAAGTGTTTGAATGAAGAATCTGAAGTCCTGGGTCACATTAGAACCATCCTGACTCTAGACAGGAGTAAAGACACACATAGAACTGCTCAACATAGAACAGACACTATATTCTTAGTTACAGAAAAAGTGTAATTCCTTATAAATATCATTAATATGTTATGTTGTTGTAAATTACTTTCTTCAGTCCTCTCAGGTGAAGAGAACGAAGACAACAATAGAAGAGGAGGAGTTGTATATTCTATTGTTGTTGTGTTCTTGTTGACATTATATATTCGAGATACTTCAACTGTAAAAAAAATACACATAATAATCAGTGTAATAAATATCTAGATCAGTCTTCAGCTGGTTGTTGGTGTTCAGATGTTCCTCATCAGGTAAATAAAGACATGAAACACTGATTTTCTTGATTTGAATTCTTTCAGCCTGTTTTTGTTCAGAACAATCAGCTGTTCATAGGTGACATCAGCTGACTGATGATCAGCTGTTTCCTGTCAGCACAAACAGACGTCTCTTCAGGGGACGCTGCAGAGGACAAGACATCTCAGGTCTTTGAATCACCTGCAGGTTTGGACTACAGACCACACAGAGACAACGAACCAGACCATACTGTAAACCCAGGATAGAGGGGCTCAGTGAATGTGGTCTCTGTGGTGTGGAGGTGGATCAGTCCATCAGAGGAGACTTCATAGAAGGACAGAGATCCAGCAGGACAGTCCACATACACCCCTACTCTACCAGAGGGTGAAGAGGAGGAGGAGGAGGAGGAGGAGGAGGAGGAGGAGATGGATGTCCTGGGTCACATTAGAACCATCCTGACTCTAGACAGGAGTAAAGAAAGGTTGTAATGCCTTATGTAGACGACTTTGATTGCTTTAAGTAAAGTGACAACACTGTATAAAGTTATTAGCATTTGCATGATATGATAACACAATTAGAATCACTAAGGAGCAGCATTTTACTGTCTGGAAGTAAAATGTAAGTTAAATATTAAACACCATAATGATCTTTAAAACAAACTTATTTTACAAAAACAAAATATAAAGGATGTTGCAGATTATTCTTCACAAATCAATACAATTGAAATCTATAAAAAAAACTTGCATAGCTAAAAAATTAAAATTCTAGCACCTGAGAAAACTGAAGAAAGTAATTTACAACAACATAACATATTAATGATATTTATAAGGAATTACACTTTTTCTGTAACTAAGAATATCGCGTCTGTTCTATGTTGAGCAGTTCTATGTGTGTCTTTACTCCTGTCTGGAGTCAGGATGGTTCTAATGTGACCCAGGACTTCAGATTCTTCATTCAAACTCTTGTCACTTGAGTCTGCAGGTATAAAACATTATAAAGGCTTGATTATAATACATTATGTCCACTCTTGTCATACTTTATAAACCTTGGTACAAGTTCTTATGCATGGTTAAACACCATTATAATGACACTTATGAATCATTATACATGCATTATAACGTCTTATGCATGTGCTTCTAATGCATTATAAACTAGACCTTTAAGTAAAGTGTGACCAATTTTTATTTTCACATTTCATGGTGGAGTCAGGGAACTTCATCTGAGCTTGGACTGTGAGTGGAAGCTGCCACCCAAATCAAGGCAAATATTGAACTTCTCCACTTTATTGGATTAAAATATGCTGCACTTTGAACCTAGAATGGGACAGAATATCACAGTATGACAACACATTTATTAGTGAGACATCAAAATGGCCTGTATTATGCAAAGCCAAAGCCATTTATCAACAACACCCAGAAACACCGCCGGCTTCTCTGGGCCGAGCTCATCTAAGATGGACTGATGCAAAGTGGAAAAGTGTTCTGTGGTCTGACCAGTCCACATTTACAATTGTTTTTGGAAACTGTGGTCGTCATGTCCTCCGGACCAAAGAGGAAAAGAACCATCCGGACTGTTATAGACACAAAGTTCAAAAGCCAGCATCTGTGATGGTATGGGGGTGTATTAGTGCCCATGGCATGGGTAACTTACACATCTGTGAAGGCACCATTAATGCTGAAAGGTACATACAGGTTTTGGAGCAACAAATGTTTCCATCCAAGCAACGTCTTTTTCATGGACGCCCCTGCTTATTTCAGCAAGACAATGCCAAGCCACATTCTGCACGTGTTACAACAGCGTGGCTTCAGAGTGTAAAGAGTGCAGGTACTAGACTGGCCTGCCTGTAGTCCAGTCCTGGCCCCTATCGAAAATGTGAGGTGCATTATCATGCGGAAAATACAACAACAGAGACCCCGGACTGTTGAACAACTTAAGCTGTACATCAAGCAACAATGGGAAAGAATTCCACCTGAAAAGCTTCAAAAATTGGTCTCCTCAGTTCCCAAACGTTTACTGAGTGTTGTTAAAAGGAAAGGCGATGCAACACAGTGGTAAAAATGACCCTGTGACAACTTTTTTACAATGTGTTGCTGCCATTAAATTCTAAGTAGATGATTATTTGCAAAAGAAAATAAAGTTTCTCAGTTTGAACATTAAGTATCTTGTCTTTGCTGTGTATTCAATTGAATATAAGTTGAAAAGGATTTGCAAATCATTGTATTCTGTTTTTATTTAAGATTTACACAACGTGCCAACTTCATTGGTTTTGGGTTTTGTAGTTCACAGTTCAGACATTTATAGGTCTAAACTGCAGCTCTGAGGACTGTTATTTGTTTTCCTTTTCATTCAACAATGTAGTTCCTCTGATTGTTACAACAACAAAGCACTTTTTGAGATTGTATGTTTATATTTGCACTGCAGTCAATTTGTAGATCAAATTCATTTCTCCCAAAGGGCAATTCAGTTTTTTTCAGTCTACCAGACCACACATACATTTACAAAGTCAAACATGGACAATAATAAAATTTAAAAAGTCAGTAGTTAACAGAGATGCTCACATATCAGTCCTCTATAGACCCTGGGACACAAGTAGAGGAAACGAGGAGGAAACTTTGGAGCTTTGGGATGCAGCCTCTGAAGCGCGCGCGCTGCGTGTGACCAATCGGGTGCCGTGGGAGGGACAAATCACAGCCCTGGGTCAAGTAATGGGCGTTCATCATAAACTTTAATGTTTCTTTGTGATGTCGATCTGAATCAGATCTGCACCTAAATGTAAGATCTTCTTCCTCGGGCCAAAGCTCACCTCTGGAACATTTCATGTAAATCCATCCTCTAGTTTTTGTGTCATCTTGCTGACAGACAGACAGACAGACTCTGGAGAAAACACGAACTCCTTGGCGGAGGTAATTAGACAGATAGGTAGATCTGCTCAGGCTCTCTTACCTGCTGAGAAGTCCTCTTTCTTCTCCTAAAGATTCAAGAAATCAGGAAAAGTGTCTCTGCTGCGACTTCAGCTCAGACTAAATCAACTGCTCCACAGAATCAGGAAGCAGCAGAGAAAACCTGTTGGACAGGTAAACTCCTCACCACGAAGACACAAACACACCCAGAGATGAGTCGTTCGAGGACGTGTCGAGTCTTTTGAACGGCTCTTTTAAGTGAAGATGAGAGCCGATTCTCAGGTGTGAGTGAGCCGTTCATTTACAAACTATTAAATGTAAATGAGCCTCAAAGCCTTCACGAGTCATTTGTGTTCCCTACGAGCTGCTGGAAGCACACTGCGTTCACCTGAACCATTCATGACGTCACCGAGCTTGAGTCCACATCACGCTCCATCACATGAACACAGCTATGCACGTGCACACATAACTTCAGAGGAGATATGAGCGCGCGCCGCCGACTGACTTTAAGACATTTCCTGCTGTATTATCAGAGAGGGCGAGGAGAGAAATGAGAGAGAGACTCACAGATCTACTTTGTCTGGGAAAAAGTTGTTGAACACACTTCTACTAAACATGTGGAAACGAAACGGACTTCCTTTTTCAGTTTGACAAACGTTACAATTCTCACGGGCTGATCACACACCGATGCTGCCTTCTCAGCTGCTGCACGAGACACGAGCTCTGTTGCCAGGTCTGCTCATTATCAGCGTCTTTGGGCCTGTTTTTTTTTTCTCTAAAGTCGAGGACAAATCTCCTGAGCTCGGTTTTTGGGCTCGTTTCTTAGTTGTTTATTGGGGTTTTCTGTGGCTGAATCTCAGTCTCCTCCCTGAACCCTGAACCCTGAGCCCTCACTGACTGAAGTCCCTGCACCTGGAAAGTGACTGAGTGCACGAGGCTGCAAGGGCTTGAAGTGCTCGAGACAGGAATGGGACAGCCC
>JAZDUH010000020.1:0-105000 GCA_036419115.1 Scarus forsteni
TTACTTCATGTTTTCCACATTTAATTGTAACTTCTAAAAGATGTTTTTGTCATGTTTTGGAAGTTTAATTTTTGTCAGATTTTTTACTTCATGTCTTCCACATTTAACTGTAACATTAGATAGACGCCTTTTTATTGTCATATTTTGGACATTTAATTTGAACATATGGATGGGCGTTGGATGACGTCAGATTGACATTGAATACATCTTTTACTTGATGCTTTTGAGATCTAATTGTAATGTCTGAAAGACGTCTTTACTGTCATATTTTGGACATTTAACTGTAAAGTTGGATTATTCGGATTGACCTATTCATGTTTTTGACAGTAAATTGTAATGTCTTTGTTTGTCATGTTTTGGACATTTAACTTTAACTTCAGACTGACATCCTTTACTTCATGTTTTGGATGTTTAACAGTCACATTTTTTTTATGTCATGTTTTTGACATGTAATTGTTACTTCAGATTGACATGTTTTACTTCATGTTTTGGACATTCAATTGTAAAGTCAAATACACGCCTTTTCCTGACAAGTTTTTGGACGTTAACTGGACTGACGTCTTTTACTTCATGTTGTCGACATTTAATAGTAACATCGGAGAGATGTCTTTTTTGTTATCTTTTGGACGCTTAATTAAAATGTTTGATTGACGTCTTTTACTTCATGTTTTGGATGTTTAATTGTAATGTTAGATTCAAGTCTTTTACTTCATGTTTTGGATGTTTAATTGAAATGTTTGATTGACGTCTTTTACTTCATGTTGTTGACATTTAATAGTAACATTGGTGAGATGTTTTTTTTGTTATGTTTTGGACGCTTAATTGAAATGTTTGATTGACGTCTTTTACTTCATGTTTTGGATGTTTAATTGTAATGTTAGATTCAAGTCTTTCTGTCATGTTTGGAATTTAATTGTTGAATTTAATTGACGTTTTACTTCATGTTTTGGATGTTCAATTCTAATTTTGAGTAGATGTCTTTTTATAATGACTATTTTGTTTTTATACTCCCTTGTCATTTTAATGCATTTTTCTTGCTCTGTAAAGCACTTTGAATTACCTTGTGTAAGAGTTGTGCTCTGTCAAAAAACTTGCCTTGCCTTTAAAGTTGTATGTGTAAAAATAATAAAGTTTTAAATACAATCTTGAAGAAGAGTCTAAATCATAGCCATATATCTTTGCTTAAAACAGCTCAAGTGAAAAATATTTGTGTTTTTATTTTATTTAAAATAAACCCAAGAGTTTCACAGAAGCAACTACAACCAAGTAAAATGACAAAAACTCAATATCCAAATTATGACAAAGATAAACAGAATTGGACCTAAAATAAACAAGATTATGTCATGAAAAATTCCTATTTGGACAAACCTCTGGTGTAGATTATTGTGTGGTAAAGAAGAATATTACAGCAATTAGATATAACAATAAACAAACTTGGATCTGAGCACAAAGTCTGCCACATGTTTTTCAAACAACTTTAATTCCCTCTATGTTGATAACAACATTTCATTATACTGTAGTCTGATTGGAAAAATATCTAAAAATCCTAAACAATGTATTGTCCAGGCCAGCACTAAATAAAAAAGCCCTTTTCTGAGTTAGAAGTCCGTGTTAAGGTGGTTTGCAATGCATTCAGAAAATAATACAACAAAAAGTTTCAACACAGTCTGACAAATGTGAAAGTTGACACCTTTTACGCTGAATTACACCATCCAAACATATTTCAATGACAGTAATTATCTTTAATAGTGGTTAAGTGGAGTCAAATGTAAGGGCTGTAGCCTTGCTAACATCTGCACCTTTAAGAAGGCTGAGACAGAGAAAACACTTAAAATCTGCAAAAGGCCAAAGAATATTAATCTTCATTAATATTTCTGATGCATATATCTGTGTTGTTCCTTTTGCCATGAATATCATTGAATCAAACCATTGAGTCTGTTTGGATGTTGTCATATTTTGGACATTTTAATTGTAACGGATTGACATCTTTGACTTTATGTTTTGGATGTTTAATTGTAATGTCAATAATGTTTAATCTGTCAAATTTTGTACATTTAATTGTAACTTCAGATTGACATCTTATTTGGACACCCAATTGTAATGTCAAACAGACGTGTTTTCTGTCCCATTTTGGAAGTGTAATTGTAACTCGGATTGACCTCTTTCACTTCATGTTTTGGACATTAAATTCAACGTCATATAGATATTTTCATTTATAATGTGTTTTATTGTTTTAATTCTGCATTGTGATTTTAATGCATTTTTCTGTAAAGCACTTTGAATAACCTGGTGTACAAGTTGTGCTCAATAAATAAACATGTTTTGCCTTTAAGAGTTCTGTGTGTAAAATTAAGAAAGTTTAAAAACAATCTTGAAGAAAAGAGCCTAAAACATCTCCATATATCTTTGCTTAAAACAGCTTAGCTAGTTCTTGTCTTGTGTCTCAAACATGTTTGTTATTCCAACATTTCGATGTTATTCCTCTTTAACTGTAAATACTCCTCAATATTCTGCTAAATGTGACGAATAAACTCTAAAAGACTCATTTCAGGACGTTTTACTGAGTTCGGCTGTTTTCACCAAACGGTGTTTCTGACCTGATGAAACTCGTGATGTTTAATGAAGTCTAAACTCTTACATTTCTCGAGTAAAGATCAAGTTTGTCCTTTTTCGGCTGCTGTTCGGTCGATAAATCCTCGCTGAAAGAAACTTTGTCACGGAAATCTCTGAAGATGTTCACAGTCGTCGTCAATCTCTGCGGAGTGCGGACTCACTTTGTGAAGGTTTGGGCTTTAATATTTTTCAAACGATATGATGTTGTTATGGCGACCGAACCCTGACGTCACTCACTGTCGAACGTTGTTTTTTTTTTAAGTCATCACGTATCAAAAGCGCCACTCTACAGTCACATTGCATAAAAGTCTGTATAGAAAGTGTTTATTTTGTTCACATTAGTTTGACTTAGCAGTTTCTTCACTATGTTTTGTATCTTTCTCAAAAACAACAGCAAACATGTTTGTATAATTCATGGATCACAATTTCCAAACCTATTTCAACACCTCAGAAAGACTTTAAAAATCGCATCATTTCTGCTCCATTACAAAAATATATTCATTAGGAAAACAAAGGAAATAAAACCTGTTACACATCATCATTGTGCCATCTCTATATTAATGACAGTCAAAGATGTTTTGTCCATAACACATCTAAAGTGTTTACACTGCATCCTAAAAATATTTGTATATTGTTTATTTAAAGAATATGAAGAAATTGATTAAATTTGTCATTGTTTTCACTTTGATTGTGCTACATAGTGTCCAACGAAATAGAAAAAAATTTCAACATTGGATGATTTATTCTAAAGCAAATTATGAGTCAAATTATGCATCCATAATCTAGAATTAAAAAAAAAAGCCCAACACTGTGGACGGGAAGACAGAGGAGCCGCAGCCGCATTAGCCAGCTTGTAGCCATATTTCATTTATATTATTTATAGTCTGGTTTATCTTGATCTCTTTTGTGAACTTTTGTTTATCTGTTATACTGAACTGTTACTGATCCTAATTTCCCTGAGGGAGTTTTTCCAAAGGGCTTAATAAAGTTCTATGAAATATAATCTAATCTTAGGCTGATGCCTTTCCATTTCTAAATCTTAAATTTAAAATAGAATTCTGGTAACTTTTTGCTGGGGAATAATTTTTAAAGATTACGTCTCAAATTTCTTTTTGTTTTTCTATCTCAAATTAGTGAAAGAATGAGCAGTCTTTGAAAAAAAAAGAAAATGCACTTTGATCAAACTATGGTTTGTCTTATTTTTGAGTTATACTAAGCAGCTATCATTTTATTATTAAAAAGTCTTTTAAAATGCATTTTGAATTGAATTGAATTGAATTCATTTATTTATTTCGGTCACGTCAGCACACTTATACGACATCACACATTGTCAATAGTTGATCACATTGTACATGTCCGAAAGGGAAGACGGGAGAAGCAGAGCTTATCTAGTCCTGTCCCCATTTTCTCAATATTTAGTCTCCTCTTTTCCATATATCATCAGATTATTATCAATTTTTATTCCATTTACAGAAGTGTGACATAATTCTTGACTGTCTTTTATTGTCCGTATTTGACCTTTTATGACCAATCCTTTGTTCCACGTAAGGCAGAGTCCAATCCTTTGTTCCACGTAATGTTCCATCAGGGCATTTTGGTTCTCCCGGGCCAGCTTGACGGGTTGAGAAAACCTTATCGATTGCATTGAGAGCCCAACTTAGTGGATCCATTTTGAGACTGTCTGTCCCTCTGCAGTAAGTTGGATATATACTGCTACCTTGACTTACACCATCACTTCATTCACTATCATTGTTTAGGTACATTTCGTCTTTCCTGCTGTCTTACAGACCAAACAACCCACATGTTTTGTTTCACCATCCTTCAGGTCTTTATATCTTTTAGATTATACACCCTTAAGTATTGTCATATATCATTTAATCATATTATCATATTCATATCCGTCAAAGGTCATTTTGACCATTTTTTTCTTAAATACTTTCATGGTACTGCTGCACCTGGTTTCTCCTTGTAAGCTGTTCCATTGATTGACTCCATTAGCTGTGATAGTCATGGCTTTCAATGTGGTTCTTACTTTTTTCTTTATGAAAATCATTTCACCTCTTAAGTTATGTTTCATCTGTCTTTTTATGAACCTTGTTTGTAGGTTCCTTGGTAGCTGACCGTGTGCCGCCTTGTACAATACCTGCACGGTCCTGTATTTTATTAGGTCATATAGTTTTAGGATCTTTGCTGTAATAAACAGCTGATTTGTGTGTGCTTGTGAGGGAGCTGGAAAACACCCCCTCACTGAGGTGACAAGTCTGTCATGTTGTGCTTAAGTGATTGTTATTTAGGATATGATTTTTGTTTGTTTGATTTTCAACAACCCCACTAATATCTCCTCTCTTCGAGGTTATCATGTGGGGGTCGCGTTCACATGGAGTGCACACATGAGGATGCAGCAAACGGGTTCCAGCAGTGGCAAATCACCTTGTTAGGCTGGGCTGATGATCAGGGAGGAGAGAGGAGGGGGAAGGGGGGAGTCATTTAGTTATTTTTAGCTTTAGTTTTGGATATTTTGGGTTATTTAGTTCCTTTGGTTAATGTGTATGTGTTTAGTCTTTTGTATGGGATTTATTTACTTGTATTTGGGGTAATTGGTGCAGGTTTGTCACTGGAGAGGTGAGAGTGAGGTGAAGATGCAGGTGAGAGGAGAAGGGAGGGGGGAGCAGGTGAGGAGCTGCTGCTCGGCCTTAAATGAAGGGCACCTGTGTGAGTTGGTGTGTGTTTGGTTCCCTGCAGGCTGCTGCTCAGGGGAGGATTGGACTGGGGACTTTTTTAATGAAATACGGACAAAATAAATGATATTCAGAGCTCTGAACCTGCTGTCTGAACCTGGATGTTTTTTTCTTCACTTGTGCTGGTTTCATCCTGATTAAGAGGTTATTTTTCAAAAGCAAAACCTCACAGTGCTCCATAGCTTGCGTGGTGAATAATTCTTACTGCTTTTTTCTGCAGTGTTAATATACTTTTAGTATTTGTTTTGTAAGTATTTCCCCATATCTCACTGCAGTATTGTATGTGCGGTGCCACCAGAGCCCAGTAAACTACGAGAAGTGATTTCTGATTCAGCAGTTTTTGTGCTTTCCACAGTATTGATACACTCCTGGCTATTTTTTTTTGTATATAAGATATGTGAGGTTTCCAGTTTAGCTTATCATCAATGATTACTCCCAGAAATTTGAATTCATTAACCCTTTGTATCTTGGTGCCGTTTATATCTACATTAGCATCACAGTCACTGTCTTTGTTGCCGAATAACATAAATTTTGTCTTGTTTAGGTTCAGAGATAATCTGTTTATATTGAACCATATTTGTAGCTTGTTTAGCTCTTCGTTTGTCATAATGATCAGCTCCTTCAGGTTGTCTCCCGAGCACAAAAGACTCGTATCATCTGCAAATAGTATGAATTTAACATTTTCGGATACCTTACATATATCATTCATATAAAGAGTAAACAACTTCGGACCCAATACGGACCCCTGTGGGACCCCGCAAATAGTGTTGAGGCACCTTGATTTTTTTCCTGCTACTTGGACGTATTGGTATCTGCCATTGAGGTAGCTCCTGAGCCAGTTCAGCGCTATACCCCTTACGCCCAGCTTTTCTAGTTTATAACAAAGTATATTGTGATCAATTGTATCGAATGCTTTCTTTAGATCAATAAATATTCCAATACTATTTTTTTTTGTTTGATCGTGTCAGTGATTATTTCTACAGCTTCCATTATCGCTAATGCTGTGGAATGATTTTTTCTGAACCCATATTGACTATCATATAGCAAATTATGTTTCTCAATGAATTTATCTAGTCTGCTGCTGAACAGCTTTTCTAGTATTTTGGAGAATTGTGGTAGTATTGCTATTGGCCTATAGTTATTGAATTCCTCCTTGTTACCTTGTTTATGCAAAGGAATTATTTTTGCGACTTTCATCTCATCTGGGAATTTTCCTGTCTGAAACGATAGATTACATATATGTGTCAAAGGTGATGCAATCTCTTCTTGTACCATTTTGACTAGTTTCATGTCAATGTCATGGACGTCTTTTGACCTTTTTCCCGTGCAGTTATTAATCAGTTGTTTTATTTCTCTGTCGTCTGCTGGAGTCAAAAACATAGTGTTTTGGTTACATTTCCCCTCCCTATCAAAGTGGTTCCAGCTAAGGTCATTCTCTGGGATCTGCTTGGCAAGATTTGGCCCCACCTCTGCAAAGAATTCGTTGACCTTATTCACTATGTTATCTGCATTGTCTGTAAGGTTAAGTGGATAGCTTTTAACAGGTTTTTTGTTTTTGATTACACCGTTTATTATATTCCACAGTTCCTTGGTGTGATTCACATTATTTTGTATTTGTTCCCCGTAATATTCTTTCTTTTTCTCTCTTAAGATGGGAGTTAGTTTATTCTTGTAAAGTTTATATTTATTTTCAGAGTCTGGAGTCCTGTTTTTGAGAAACTGCCTGTAGAGTGTGTTTTTCTTTCTGCATGCATTTATCAGTGTTTTTGTCATCCAAGGTCTATTCTCTCTGCTTTGTTTTTTAAGCTTCAACACTCTCATGGGGCAATGTTTATCAAACAGCTTTGTAAATGTCTGTAAAAAGCTGCTGTAAGCACTGTTCACATCTGTAGCCTTGAGGACTTCTTCCCATTTTTCTTCTTGTAGAGAACTTTTGAATCTGTTTATATATACCTCTGATTTAATTCTTGTGTTAATAGTTGTATTCTGCATCTCTTTCCCCTCATAGGTCTGGTCATAGACCACAAAACTGGTAGATGATCGCTATGTCATTCACCAACAGCCCACTTATTAAATTAACCTCGAGCACGTTAGCACGCTTTGGTTTAGGTTATTGTAACCTTTTGCTTCAATATATCGTTTTTTGTTAGTGGGCAGCATGTAGAAGTTGGGGACATTTGTTACGTGTTGTAGTTCAGCCTTTAAGCACTACATGGCAGCAGACATTGAGCCAGTTCACACTCCGTCTCTGCTTCAGTTCTTGTGAATTTATCTGTCACTGGAACAGATGATGAAGTTTATCCATGTTGCAGAGCCCAGAAACACCATGACAAAATCTTTTTCATCATGCAATTACTAGTGTGGGCTCTGATGCCATTAAAAAAGCCTATTGAGTTAAATAAGATGGTATTTGCCGAGTATGAATTGTAATATAGTTCAACATTTCCTGTCATCACTGATTTAGTTTTATTGTGTTTGAAAAAGGATATTTTTAAGCTTAACATGTCCACTCTGTCAAAATGGAATATCAAGCTGAAGAATATCCGCATTAAATACAAACTGCTCATCCTCACCTATAAAGCTCTCCATGCCCTAGCCCCACAGTACCTGTCAGATCTCCTCGAGGACTACTCCCCGGAGCGGAACCTGAGATCTGCAGACCTCGGGCTCCTCTCAGTACCCACAAACACAAAACGGACCCTTGGCGACAGAGCTTTGAGTTCTGACTTCCTTTTCCAAACCCCTGAGAGCATGGCTGTTGGAAAACCGGATCTGTGATCTAATTTTGTCTGTTTGTCAAATGAGCTCTTATTTCTTAAGCAAGTTTGTACAGCAACAAAGAAAGATTGAAACAATGTGAGATATGGGTTGTGATTTTTATTTTTAGGCATGAGCAACTGTATTTAATCTACATTTCAAATGGGTTTTTTTTAAATGAAAGCAATATTTTTGATAAATGATGGTAGTGAGTATAGTTTATGCATAATATTTGAATGGAAAAGATAACATTTTAAAACTATATTTACTCTTTATCTCAGTTCTGTAATGTTTTAATGAAAACATGCTGTACACTGACATACTAAACAACAGAATCATTGCATACCTTTTTGCATATAAGACCTGATGCCACCTTTTAGGTAAGAGACAAAATGGTAACTGTCTCTTAGAAACATAAAGAATAGAATAAAATTTGTACTGAAATAGGCTAAGTTGTATTAATGTATAAGTTAAAATGCACCCTAGGTTAACTGGTGGCTTTAAACTGCTCTTTGGTGAGGGGTTTTAGTGCGTGAGTGGTTGCTTGTCTCTATAAGTCCACCTTGTGATTGGCTAGCAATCAGCAATAGAGCGTACCCCCTGCTACACAGAAAGGAATGAAGCAGTGTAGGTTGATGGACAAATGTGAATGGTTTGCTTTGTATCACCTCAGTATTGTCTCTCATAACTTAATGTTTCATTTTGAAATATTTCAATGAATGTAAAAACCTAACTTTCAATGAAGTTTGGATATTTTGTAAAATGTCAATATAAACAGAATACAACGATTTGCATGTCCTTTTCAACACATATTCAATTGAATGTATTACTAGACAACATATTTGACGTTCAAGCTGCTAAACTTATTAAACATACAACGTGCTCTAATAAGCTGAAACAGGGGGCAACAAAGACCGAAAAGGTTGAGGAGTGTTCAAAAACTCCTGTTTCAAACATTTCAGTGGTGATATATGCAATTTTGAGTGCGGCTCACCACTTTGTGAGCAAACAGTCCAACAGTTTAAGGAAAATGTTTCTTAACCTACTATTACAAAGGCATTTAGAGATTTAATCATCTACAGGCCATAATATTATCAAAAGATCCAGAGAATCAGAGACATCTCTGCATGTAAACAGCAAAGCCAAAAACTAACACTGAATGCCAGTGACCTGTAGTCCCTAAGATGACAACAAACAAAAAACCAACGTCATCTGTAAAGGAGATCATCAGGTGGGCTCAGGAGAACATCAGAAAACCATTGTCAGTTAACACACTTTGTCGCAAATAGCAAAGCAAAAGCCAAATAACAGCAACACCCAGAAACACCACCGACTTCTCTTTGTCTGAGCTCATCTGAAATGGACTGGTGTAAAGTGGAAAAGTGTGATGTGGTGTGACATGTCCACAATTTTAATTGTTTTTGGAAATTGTGGACATCATGTCCTTTGGCTAAATAGGAAAAGGACCATCCAGATTGTTACCAGAGCAAGGTTCAAAAACCAGCATCTGTGATGGTATGGGAGTGTGTTTGAGCCCTTGGCATGGGTAACTTGCACATCCACATTTATGCTAAAAGGCACATAAAGGTTTGGGAGCATCATATGCTGCCATCCAAGTGACATCTTTTTCAGGGACATCTCGGCTTATTTCAGAAAGACAATGCCAAATTGCATTCCGTAGGTGTTATACCATCATGGCTTTTTGGTAAAATAGTGGGGGTGTTACTTTTTTGCAGTGTAATGTATGTATCACATTAAAATGAACCAGTTGCAAAAACACAAAACAAAAAGAACTAGGAATTTTATCAGGTGAAATATTAAATAACTTGTCTTTATGGTGTATTCAATAGAATGTAGGGTTAAAAGAATAAGAAAATATCTGGACTCTACTTGTACTTTATCGTTTTCACAAAACGTCCTAACTTCATTGGAATTAGGACCAAGGTACATTTTATCAGTCTGTTTCCTGGGTGTAAAAGACTTGAGCAGAAACAAGAAATCAAGCTGTTTTCCGTTTTTCCGTTTTGTGCAAAACATGAAAAAAACAAGAAACGGCTCATTTTTTCGTTTTTGTGCTTTGCTCAAAAAAAACAAAAAAACAAGAAACGGCCGTTTTTTTTTTTTTTTTTTTGTTTTCACACAAAAATTGATGATTCCACTCAATATTTCATTTTGTTAGTGGGCGGGGCTTTGAAGCCCTACAGTGCTGTGCCCTTCACAATAAAACTCCTCTGGCAGGCATGGAGAACCACTTTCAGTGCATTGTCTGTATTTATTCCAAATCAACGCAAGTGGTGTACACAGTACAGGATTTACACGGAAGTAATCCATCTATTGATTGAGAGAGAGAGAGGACTTTTTATCGGGGATAAAACGCACAAGACAAGATCGAGGAGGCACGCTGAAAGTAGGCATGTAAATGACCCGCAGGTGTTGCCGTGCCATAACGATGCCATCAATCATCCCTAAATGTCCAAGTGATCCATACATGGTTGATGATACATAAATGATACTTCATTTTTTTTATCTTGAATCATGAAAAACACATAAATGGTTTCAAATTAAAAACATATATATATATATTTTTTTTCATTTAAATGAACTATGATTCACACCGGTAGGCCTATATATCCTATCTGAATCAGCACTGACCTATATTGATGTTTTAATCAGTTTTGTGATCATCAAATACCCCTTGATGTACTGAATAAATAGGCACATCTTGTGAAAAATAACTATAAAAAAACTAAAAATAAACTATAAATATTGGACTACACTCATTGGGCTAGAATTTTTGCTGAATTGATGTCACTGTGCTGAAGTAAGTATCTGGTGTACCATGGATGTTAATCTTTCTTATTTCACAAAGGTCATCTCTGAAAGAAATACTAACATTGAATTTTACACTGTAGTTTTAATGTCATGCTCATGAATCGCAGTAGTTTCGGGTACATTTTTGTTATACAGTTTATTATTCACGAATAAAAAATGAACTCATAATGCCTACGATCTGTAAGTTACATACAGTAAGTGGGGGGCTTTCGTTGGCACGTGCAGCATCTATGCTCTGCCAGCAGAGGTCGTACTTCACCATCAACTTTCTAGGATGTTCAAAAAGTGCCTCCGTGTTTAGGTTGAAGGACTAAGCTGTTTTCTGCATTCACGTCAGTTGTGATCAAGCGTTTGTCACATCGAAGATCGGATGTTAATCTCTGTACTGTTTAATTGAAAATATTATGTTTGAGTCGATTGTTTTATTGCAGTATTGTTACAACAGGCTAGATTGTTAGCTATACATTCATTCACCTCGGCCAACTGGTTAATGCATAGGCTATATCTCTGTGTTTGGTTTACAGTTTTTACCACACGTGTTTCAACTTAAATACATCATCAGATGAAAAGCCACTCTACCACTTAATAGTGGAACAAATCAGAGCAGGGTCAGGAGCAGGGCAAATGAGCGGGCCCTATAAACACAAATAAAAAAGCTCATGGTAACATTTTTACAGCATCCACATGCCCGCAAAACAATAGTGGGGCTTACAAGCTTCGGCACCACGGAGAGCGACTTTTTGCACAAAACAGAAAAACTGGAAAACAGCTTGATTTCTTGTTTCTGCTTGTCTTTTATACCCAGGAAACAGACTGATAAAACGTACCTTGGTCAGACCAGTTACACATCACCATAGCTGTCATCTCAATTTATATAATTGACTCAGTTAAAGTTATTTCACCTATATCTCATAAAATAGTCTGCACAGTGGATCCATGAAATTATCTCTCTCTGTTTCATAAATTAAAAAATAATGTTCAAATTCATCGTTTTCATTTTGATTGTGCTGTAAAACTCTGCAACCTAAGAATGAAAATGCAGATTGGAAGATTTATTCTACAGTAAATTATAAATCAATTATGCAACCATAACCTAGAACTGAAAAGCCTCGTTGCTAATGCATTTTCATTTTCTTATTTTTAATATCAAAATGAATTTTGCAAGCTGTTTTTTTTTTACATCTCAATTATCCTTTTGGTATCCAATTACCTATTTTTAGATAATATATAGGTAATTGGATGGGGATTTTGGACTGACGCTCTTTTTGAAGTAACTTCCTTGGTTTTTTGTTCACAGATTTTTCCCTTACTAAGGTCACACAACCAGACAAGTGAAAGAGTCAAATGTGAGTTGTATCAAGGAATAGTTGAACATTTTGAAAGACAAATCAGTTTCAACATAGATTTTGGGACAAAAAGAATAGCAGTGTTCTTATTTTGTGCGTCAGACACCTGGAACCAAATACCAAACTCGATACATGGACTATTAATCCTGACTTCCTTTTCCAAACCCCTTAGAGCATGGCTGTTGGAAAACCGGATCTGTGATCTAATTTTGTATGTTTGTCAAATGAGCTCTTATTTCTTCAGCAAGTTTGTACAGAAAACAAAGAAAGATTGAAATAATGTGAGATATAGGATGTGATTTTTATTTTTTAGCATGATTATCAAAATTACACAGACAGTGATGTTGTGAATTTTCTGACAGGTATTCTGAAGCCTATTTTCCCATAGCTGGGGCAGTGGTTGATGGTGCCAGGGCCTGTCCGTTTGCAGGACGCCCTGAACACTGCATCTCTGGGGACCACTGCTGCTCCGAGATCGCCTTCAGTTGAGCCTCGGACTGTGACAGACCCAGTTTCCGTGTGTGGCCACGAGGAGGCACTGCAGGGGTCTTGGTGGTGGAGAGGCTGTGGACTGACGGAGAAGATGTGAACCATCTCCTCCTTTGTTCACCCTGTTTGAACACAGAGCAGCAGCAGTGAGCGCAGTGACCAGCAGGAAGTACAAAACACTGAGGCAGCAGCACAAACCACCAGGTCACTACGGCACAGACCGCTGCACCAGACTCTCCACACACCCTGTGTGCATGCACACCCACACACTCCATTCACACTCCATTCACACACATTCACTCTCACATTCACACACATTCACTCTCAAATTCACTATCACATTCACACACATTCACACACATTCACTATCACATTCACACATATTCACTCTCACATTCACACACATTCACTCTCACATTCACTCTCATATTCACACACATTCACACACATTCACTATCACATTCACTATCACATTCACACACATTCACTCTCACATTCAGTCTCACATTCACACACATTCACTCTCACATTCACACACATTCACACACATTCACTCTCACATTCACTCTCAATCAGTCCCAACAGAGTAGAGCGAGGATGATGTGTTTTGAAGGCCAATGTGGACGTTAGCATAATGCTGGTTCTCCTAGCTAAAAGTCTATGGCATAATTTACTGTGTTTGGATCATTAGTGGTAATAAGCTCTGTAGCAAACAAGAAATTATGAAACTGCTCAGTTCTGTTCTTTGTGATAATCTTTTATGAACAAACTTAGTTTTTTAATCAGTGAGCAAAAAGCCATTAATAGTTACTATGGACTTATGGCAGTTCGACTGAGAAGCAGTTACAGTATTTCTAGTGTATAATGTCTTGTTGTGACCTCTTCATCAAATGGTGTGATCAGAATATTCTTAAAGGCTGTGGCAATCACGTATGAATAAATCATCATTAAAAAAATAACAGAAATGCTTTTCAACGCAAACAATGCTTAAAAAAATCTAAAGTAGAAACGATCAGATTTATTTTACTATTTCAGACTGAATTTTAAATGTAGTTAGCATGTGTCCATCATGACCCTTAATTGAGGTATTCATCTATTAAACTAGTTTTAGATCAAGGAACCAGGAAGTGCTAAATGCTAACTGATGTCCACATTTTAGCACTCAATCCTGCACCATTCTGTTCACTCAAACATTTAATCAGCACTTAAACAATTTCAAACACGCATTCACACACATTCACCCAATCATTTACACTAAATACACACACATTCATGTACTAACACAGTATATATGTGTGTGTATGGTTTGTTTTGTTGCACATAAATACGCAGGACGGATCATGTCCTCATCAAGACAACACATTGCAGCACAACCAAACAAATCTTTTTGTATGTTTCTTTTTTTTTAACATGGGGAAGAAACACAAGACAACACAACACATTACCATGGCACAACAAAACATGACACAGTTGGACAAAAAACGTGACAGAGCGGTATGTGACATTTTTTAAACACAACACAAAACAACATATAACATGTATTTTTTTGGTGTTTTTTTGGTTTTTTTGGACATAAAGACAGCACATCACTTCACAAAACAACACATAACATGTATTTTTTTGGTGTTTTTTTGTTTTTTTTGGACATAAAGACAAACACACATCAGAAGACATCACAAACCAAAGACAATGTCTGATAAACTGAAACATCAATTAGAAAAGAAGAGAAAGCAGTCATGTACCCCTTTCAGACTAGCAAAAAAATCTGTTTAAGCCCGGTAACAATCAGCTCCTGTCAGCGGTTTGAAAGAGTCTAATCAGCATTTCAGTCCAGGTTGACTAAGCCTGCAAGGGACAAGGTTTTTATCGCCTCTGATCCGCTTCAGTGGGAACATCACATCCGAGTCAACCTGCGAATTTACGTCATGACTTCGGCGTGACGTGCTGACGGCATAACATGGCGCCCATTCCCTCCGTCTGTACTTACGGGACTTTTGGCTCTCAGCAACAATTCCATCCGCCTTTGTATTCTGCCATTCAGCGCTCAACTGTTTGTGCCGATTAGACCCAGGTCTATTGGCAGAGGGGAATGAGTCACTTGCCAATTGTTAGCAGGTTAACCAGCATTGAAAAAACTTGCGTTGACCTGCTAAGTTAAGTGTGAAAGCGCTAATAGTGAGCCTCGAGCCACTGCATCTGTACAAGCGGCCATTTTGAGAAAATTTAAAATCATCAACATGAAATGCATCAAGAGCTCAAAGATAACGGCTGAATATTAAACCAATGGATCTTTGCACAGAAGTCTCTTTTCAGACTGATGTTAGTTGTGCGTTGTCCATTCTACGCTCATTTACAGATTACAGGGGTTAAAGGTTGGCGGGGCGCTTCCTTGGAGGGGCACCATCAGGCTCTTCAGCACGTCTCTTCTGAGACCTAGAACGCTGCTGGTTCCTCTCCAGGACCAAAACCTGTGCAGTCTGGACATGAGCAACTGTAGTGTTTAATGGCTCAGGATTTGAAGCCCGGGGCAGCACAACAGGAGGAGGTGGAGGAGGAATCAAAGGTAAAGAGAGGAGGGTGAGGAGATCCAGGAGGGGATGCCTGCTTTAGAAGTCTGGGATATAGAGGGAGGGGCAAAGAGGAAAGTCAGAGGTATGAGGGTCGGAGTCTGGGATATAGAGGGAGGGGCAAAGAGGAAAGTCAGAGGTATGAGGGTCGGCGTCAAAGTCTGAAGAGGAGATAAAGGAGTCAAGGGCAGACTCAGAAAAGTGGGGGGCAGTCTGAGGAGAATAGGAGGGACAGAACTGGCTCAGATGATGGGCTGGAGGAGTCAAAGCAGGGAATAAGGAGTCAGAGTCAAAGGGGGAGGTGTAGGAGGGGAGAAAAGACTCAGAGGTGCTGGGAGGAGCCTGGGGGGATCGAGGAGGAGAGGACTGGATCAGAGAAAAGGCTGGAAGAGTCATCAGAGAGGAGGAAGAGTCCGAGTCAGTGAAAGAGTCTAAAGAGGAGATAGAGGAGCAGGAAGACTCTGATAAGAAGGGAGAACCCTGGAGACCACAAGGAGACTGTGGTGGGCACAACCCAACAAAAACACAGGGAGTCCAAGAAGGATTCCCATTGTCCCCGTCCAAGTTAGAGAGCCAGAGAAGACGGCAGAGGAGTCAAAGTGAGACTCAGAGGTGTGGGGGAGTTTGAGGAGAATGAGGGGGAGGACTGGCTGAAGTCAAAGGGTGGAGGAGTCTGAGGAGATTGAGGGGGGAAGGACTGGCTGAAATCAAAGGGTGGAGGAGTCTGAGGAGATTGAGGGGAAGGACTGGCTGAAATCAAAGGCTGGAGGAGTGTGAGGAGATTGAGGGGGGAAGGACTGGCTGAAATCAAAGGGTGGAGGAGCCTGAGGAGATTGAGGAGGGAGGACTGGCTTAAATCATAGGATGGAAAAGTTGGAGGGGGGGGTAGTCAGAGTCGAGTCGTAGCCAAAGACGCCAAAGAGGGAGTCTTGGTTGAGAGCAGTCTCAGAGGAGTAAGGAAGTGGGGAGTGGGATAAGGGAGAAAAGGGTCCAATAAATGAGATTGAGGCGGGGGACTGGCTGAAATCAAAGGGGAGGAGTCTGAGGAGATTGAGGGGAGGACTGGCTGAAGTCAAAGGGTGGAGGAGTCTGTGGAGATTGAGGGGCGGAGGACTGGCTTAAATCATAGGATGGAAAAGTTGGAGGGGGGGGAAGTCAGCGTCGGAGTCGTAGCCAAAGACGTCAAAGAGGGAGTCTTGGTTGAGAGCAGTCTCAGAGGAGTAAGGAAGTGGGGGAGTGGGATAAGGGAGAAAAGGGTCCAATAAATGAGATTGAGGGACTGGCTGAAATAGGGTGGAGGAGTCTGAGGAGATTGAGAGGGAGGACTGGCTGAAATAGGGTGGAGGAGTCTGAGGAGATTGAGGGGAGGACTGGCTGAAATCATATGATGGAAGACGTTAAAGAGGGAGTCTTGGTTGAGAGCAGTCTCAGAGGAGTAAGGAAGTGGGGGAGTGGGATAAGGGAGAAAAGGGTCCAATAACTGAGATTGAGGGGGAGGACTGGCTGAAATAGGGGTGGAGGAGCCTAAGGAGATTGAGGGGGGAGGACTGGCTGAAATAGGGTGGAGGAGTCTGAGGAGATTGAGAGGGGGAGGACTGGCTGAATTAGGGTGGAGGAGTCTGAGGAGATTGAGGGGGGAGGACTGGCTGAAATAGGGTGGAGGAGTCTGAGGAGATTGAGGGGGGGAGGACTGGCTGAAATAGGGTGGAGGAGTCTGAGGAGATTGAGAGGGGGAGGACTGGCTGAAATAGGGTGGAGGAGCCTAAGGAGATTGAGGGGGGGAGGACTGGCTGAAATAGGGTGGAGGAGTCTGAGGAGATTGAGAGGGGGAGGACTGGCTGAAATAGGGTGGAGGAGTCTGAGGAGATTGAGGGGGGGAGGACTGGCTGAAATCATTGGATGGAAAAGTTGGAGAAGGGGGGGGATAGTCACAGTCGGAGTCGTAGCCAAAGACGTCAAAGAGGGAGTCTTGTATGGGAGCATTCTCAGAGGAGTAAGGATGAAGTGGGGGAGTGGGATAAGGGAGAAAAGGGTACAATAAATGAGAAAAGTCCTCCATCTTTACCAATGAAGGACACTTACCTTGGCGGCCACAAGGACGGCTGTTTGGTCACCTGGACAGCTGTGTAGGCGCTGAGGTCTTTGTCCTCTAGAGCTGGAGAGCTGGATCTGGGATCTACAGACACAAACAAAACAAATGTGTCAGGATGTAGGGCTCAACAACTCAACACAACATCAGCACATTTATCAGACAGATTTTCATCAAGTCCTCACAACCCTGACGCACAGTTTCAACAAAGAGACACAAACACACATCTGTCATTATTTACAATGGAGGGAGGAAACTCCCCTCACCAAGAGGACCTCATTCATTTTACTGTAACTGCACATTATTAAGTAGACACTGTGTAAAAAAGAAACATTATTTCTAAAGTTTTTAAGAGTTCAGAAAGCTAATTCTACATTATTCGAGCCCAAATGCAGTTAATACTTGATGATTAAAGCAGCTATGAACAGAATAAGGCCAATCAGAGCTTTGTTTCTTACTGATCACTTCAAAAATCGTCACCCAGTGAGTGCAAGATCATAAATGCACAATCACAGCAGAAGAGAGACATTTGCTCACCAAAAGCCCCTTTAGAAGAACTTTAACAAGAGCTACAAAGTGAAGTTTCTGTCTGAGCAGGAGATGTGCACCTCCAGATAGAACTTGTTGTTCAATAAAATCCTTCAGAGAGAAGTTTTAGTGGTAGGATTTTTTTTCCTCCTCGTGATAAAGCACTAACAAGACCATAATGTACAGCTACGTGAAAAATATTTATTTTATTTAAAATACACCCAAGAGTTCAACAGAGGCAACTACAACCAAGTAAAATGACAAAAGACTCAATATCCAAAATTATGACAAAGATAAACAGAATTGGACCAAAATAAACAAGATTATGTCATGAAAAATTCCTATTTGGACAAACGTTAGTGTAGATTATTGTGTGGTAAAGAACAGTACACAAACTTAGATCTGAGCACAAAGTCTCCACATGTTTTTTAAACAACTTTAATTCCCTCTATGTTGATAACATATTCCATTATACTGTGTTCTGAATGAAAACATATCTAAAAATCCTAAACAATGTATTGTCCAGGCCAGCACTAAATATAAAAGCCCTTTTCTGAGTTAGAAGTCCGTGTTAATGTGGTTTGCAAAGCATTCAGAAAGTCATACATCAAAAAGTTTCAACACAGTCAGACAAATGTGAAAGTTAACACCTTTTACGCTGAATTACACCATCCAAACATATTTCAATGACAGTAATTATCTTTAATAGTGGTTAAGTGGAGTCAAATGTAAGGGCTGTAGCCTTGCTAACATCTGCACCTTGAAGAAGACTGAGACATAGAAAACACTTAAAATCTGCAAAAGGCCAAAGAATATTAATCTTCATTAATATTTCTGATGCATATATCTGTGTTGCTCCTTTTGTGGACCTAAGTAACATGAAAGTAAATCAATGAGCCTACTTGGATGTTCTCATATTTTAGACGTTTAATTGTAACATCAGATTATTCGAATTGACGTCTTTTACTTCATGCACTGGTCGTTCCATTGTAATGTCAAATAGATGTCTTTTTCTGTTATTCTGGATGTTTCATTGTAAAGTTGATTAATCTGATTGACGCTTTTTACTTCATGTTTTCCACATTTCATTGTAACGCCTAAAAGATGTCTTTTTCTGTCATGTTTGGACATTTAATTTTGTGGCATTGACGCCTTTTACTTCATGTTTTCCACATTTAATTGTAACGCCTGAAAGACGCCTTTTACTGTCATATATTTGGACATTTAATTGTAACGCATGGATGGGCGTTGGATTGACGTCAGATTGACATTGAATACATCTTTTACTTCACGTTTTCCACATTTAATTGTAACATCTGAAAGACGTCTTTACTGTCATATTTTGGAAATTTAACTGTAAAGTTGGATTATTCGGATTGACCTATTACTTCATGTTTTTGACAGTAAATTGTAATGTCTTTGTTTGTCATGTTTTGAACATTTAACTTTAACTTCAGACTGACATCCTTTACTTCATGTTTTGGATGTTTAACTGTCACTTTTTTTTTTCTGTCATGTTTTTGACATGTAATTGTTACTTCAGATTGACATGTTTTACTTCATGTTTTGGACATTCAATTGTAAAGTCAAATACACGCCTTTTCCTGACAAGTTCTTGGACGTTAATCGGACTGGCGTCATTTACTTCATTTTTTTCGACATTTAATAGTAACATCAGAGAGATGTCTTTTTTGTTATGTTTTGGACGCTTAATTGAAATGTTTGATTGACGTCTTTTACTTCATGTTTTGGATGTTAAATAAAAAAGCCCTTTTCTGAGTTAGAAGTCCGTGTTAATGTGGTTTGCAAAGCATTCAGAAAATCATACAACAAAAAGTCTCAACACAGTCTGACAAATGTAAAAGTTGACACCTTGTACGCTGAATTACACCATCCAAACATATTTCAATGACAGTAATTATCTTTAATAGTGGTTAAGTGGAGTCAAATGAAGGGCTGTAGCCTTGCTAACATCTGCACCTTGAAGAAGACTGAGACAGAGAAAACACTTAAAATCTGCATTACTTTATCAAAAGGCCAAAGAATATTAATCTTCATTAATATTTCTGATGCATATATCTGTGTTGCTCCTTTTAGGATATGAATAACATCAAATCAAACCAATGAGTCTGTTTGGATGTTGTCATATATTGACATTTAATTATGTCGGATTGACATCTTTGACTTTATATTTTGGATGTTTAATTGTAATGTCAACAAATATTTCATCTGTCAAATTTTGGATATTTAATTGTAACTTCAGATTGACATCTTATACGCCACGCTTTTGGACCCCCAATTGTAATGTCAAATAGACGCTTTTTTTTCTGTCCTATTTTGGAAGTTTAATTGTAACATTGGATTAATCAGATTGACGCCTTTTACTTCATGTGTTGGACATTAAATTGTAACGTCGGAGAGACGTCTTTTACTTCATGTCTTGGAAGTTCAATTCAACGTCATATAGATATTTTCATTTATAACATGCTTTTTTTTTTTGTTTTAATTCTACATTGTGATTTTAATGCATTTTTCTTGTTCTGTAAAGCACTTTGAATAACCTGGTGTACGAGTTGTGCTCAATAAATAAACATGTTTTGCCTTTAAGAGTTCTTTGTGTAAAATTAAGAAAGTTAAAAAACAATCTTGAAGAAAAGAGTAAAACATCCCCATATATGTTTGCTTAAAACAGCTTAGCTAGTTCTTGTCTTGTGTCTCAAACATGTTTGTTATTCCAACATTTCGATGTTATTCCTCTTTAACTGTAAATGCTCCCTCATATTCTGCTAAATGTGACGAATAAACTCCGGAGCTACGCGAACGAAAAGGTAAGATTACTTTCTTCGGTGGCTGAAAATTGAAATGCTGAGTGTCTGACTACAGTTCAAGAAACTCTAGAACACATTGTTTTGGTTTCATGTTGTTCCTTGATGTGTGTTAAGAGAATGGATGGCTGCGTGGAGACTCTCGGAAAGTTGTTTAGCGATAGAGACTCCGTTTCCCACAAGCCCTTGCGCCGTACTGCATACATGCCTGCTTTGAAGCGAGGCAATGAATGAAAATGTGGTGTTCTTTCTAACTTAATGTTTCTTTGTGGTATAACAACGTGATACAAATCGACAAGGCATTTATTTGTCAGGACAAAAATTGAATCCCTACTTAACTCCAAAAGGCTTAGTGGTGTACATTTTGCATTAAAAGTTATTAGTTGTACGAAACAACTTTCGCTGTGTTTTAGGCTGTAGCTCAATTTCTAACCGATCTAAACCCATGCAGCTGGGGTATTTTCACACTTCTGCCCTGTAAAATGTATTGTTTTGGAATTGTGTAATGCAACAAAATAAGTTCATTTTCCCCAAAAAGCCATGTTTATGAAGCTCAACACAAATGAACTGACTAACACTCATATCCATATCCTTTTCAGATGAGCCAGCACCTCCTTCATCAACTGCCAGCCAGCCAGACCTACACCCACTGTTCCTCAAGAATAAGTCCTGACTTCTTCATGTTGGATAGTCAGGGAACTGGAGGAGCTGGACCGAAGTCTCGCTCAACCAGACATGAAGCACAAAATGGTAATTAGATGTCCCTACTGATACTGAACAAAATTGTAAAGGCTCTCTACATTGTGTGAATTATATGTTTGTTATTTCAGCAAGAATTCCTGGGGATCTTAGGTGGTTCAGACATTGGGTCAGACATCCACCGTATACTACGTCGGGTGGCGATGTACTGGTTCAGTATAGTCTACGGAGAAGGAGAGCGAAGAGGCCTGCCAGCAGCTCAATCTCTGCAGAATTATAACAGGCAAGTGTTATTACTTTGTTCATGTCACTTTTTTACTCAGCTAGACTGACATGGTAATGATGTGTAACTTAACATCTCCTTTTATTTCTACCCTAGCAGCCTGTAGAAATAACTTTCCCGACCAGAAGGTGGCACAAATAGAGGATTGTATCGGGCAGGTGCTCAAGTTCGCCCCCCACAGATGGTAAATTGGAATCCTTCTTATATTTATCTTGTTGGTGAATGTTCAAAATACTGAAATGATTTAAAATAACCTGTGGTGATCAGAAAACCAGGGATGAGAGTGTGTTTGGTCACGCTTTTGTGAACTTGTGCTCAAAGACTTTTTTCCATCTTTTTAGGCCAGCTGACAAAGAAGGAGACCCCCCACCTGACCAGTGACCAATTGGTTTTTTTCCTTTTCCCTCTGTCAAGGAGGTTATGTTTTTGGGAGATTTGTCTGTCTGTCCATCTGTGAACAAAGTAACTGAAAAAGTAAAGAATAAATTTGGATGAAATTTTAAGGAAATGTTCAGCATGGGAAAAGGAAGAACTGATTTGATTTTGGTGTTGATCCGGATCAGCATCTGGCGCCATGGCGAAAAAATGTGATTTCTGTGAATAACTACTGAACTAAAATAGATATCATTAAGAATCCAGTTGTTAATGTTATGTTTTCATGATCAAGAAATCTAAATATTTCGATGAAATAAAGGTAGGAGTAATATTTATGGTCAAAATGACAATATTGCTGGGGACTTATTCTTGTCATGACTGTTAAACTATGCATAACACAGGCAAGTTTGTGTATTTGTATATTTGTATTTGTGTGTCCATGTATATGAGTATAATATGTGAATGTAGACGGGTATATGTGCTCATGAATGTGATTTGTTTTTGAAGTGGAACTTCTTACATCCAGTCCGCATATACTCCACACCTGTAATTGACCACACCTATGAATGAATGGATGGGTGGATGAGTGAGGGGAGAGTGCAGGGGGTTTGGGGTACTGAACATATTTTGGTGAATATAGAGGGAGAGTAAGTGGGCACAGGACATGAAGAGCTTTTGCTTCTTCCTGCTCCTTTTCGGACATATTAAATGCTTTATTTAGTACTTATGAGCAATTGTGGCATTATGTACCCCTGATTTGACTGTTTGTATTTTCAACTGTTTCTGTTGTCCTAAATAAACTGAACTGAACTGACTGTGGCGCTTGTCGGAGGTCTGCGCCTCCGCTGCTTTTCTAGTTTATTTTTGGTCTCAACCGAGACATTTTTGCACATATTTTTATTGTATATAATAAACCTTTCTATTTTTATTGCTTTAAATTTTAATTGTATTTTTTTTTTTCATTTTGTTGTTTGTATTTCATATTGAAATAAGAAGTGTCCAATCACATTTGCCTGCACATTCATTACTTACAATGTGCTCATGTACAGTTAGGTAAAGTTAATCAGTTTATTATTATAGGCATTAATGCAAGGATAATAATTAAAGGTTGTGGGGGATTTTATATAACAAAAGATAACCAAAAAGTAACGTTCCCCAAAGGTTAGGGAAGGTTCCAAACAAAGTTATTATAACATTGGGGAACGGGGAACCAAACATCTGACCAACACCTAACGCTTTAGAGAACGAAAAACACTTTCCATAGGGAAACCAAGGGGCAACCAAATCGCAACCAAAATATAACCTTCCGAACGTTACATTGCAACTTAGAGCTGCTCCCAGAACGTTCTGGGAATGAAAAATTGTTAGTAGGGCACCAAATCACGTGTCTTGTACAGCACAATAAGTCACTTTATTTATTGAAACTGAATATTTATTCACCTGTCGTTTACAGCATAATATGTCACTTCATTTCATTTACTACTGCACAGGACATCACTTTCTGCCACTTTACTTGCAATTCACTGTTAAGATCGTCTTATTGTCCTGTCTTGAAAATGTATTTCTTTGAATAATAACTGTATTTTAACTTCATTATTTTAAGTGTCAGACTTGATCTGTTCTGTCTCATATTTTGTATTTTTATTTTGTGTAGCCTATGTGCAATAATCCTATCTGATATAAATATTAAATCACCCAGTAAAAGTACGATTCCAAGTCCTGAAAGTATTCATTTTACAAGAAATGACGTGTATATGTAAGGCTGATGTGAAAATGTGAGGTACAGGAATATTGGGCTTAGTCAAACATGTTTGTTATTCCAACATTTCGATGTTATTCCTCTTTAACTGTAAATACTCCCTCAATATTCTGCTAAATGTGACGAATAAACTCTAAAAGACTCATTTCAGGACGTTTTACTGAGTTCGGCTGTTTTCACCAAACGGTGTTTCTGACCTGATGAAACTCGTGATGTTTAATGAAGTCTAAACTCTTACATTTCTCGAGTAAAGATCAAGTTTGTCCTTTTTCGGCTGCTGTTCGGTCGATAAATCCTCGCTGAAAGAAACTTTGTCACTGAAATCTCTCTGAAGATGTTCACAGTCGTCGTCAATCTCTGCGGAGTGCGGACTCACTTTGTGAAGGTTTGGGCTTTAATATTTTTCAAACGATATGATGTTGTTATGGCGACCGAACCCTGACGTCACTCACTGTCTGACGTTTTTTTTTTACGTCATCACGTATCAAAAGCGCCACTCTCCAGTCACATTGCATAAAAGTCCGTATAGAAAAGTGTTTATTTTGCGAACAGATTAAAGAGGAAAGTAGGCCTAGTGGTTGTCTGTTTTTTTAGGCCAAGAATTCCTGATTAGAATGGATTACTCATTTGAACACTGTTGTTTATGAAAATGCACTGAGTCGGAATCCGCTCCCGTCCAAGATGCGCCACTCCCCAACATATTAAGTGGGTGTCAAAATGATGCGGTCGCTGTCCTTGTTGCTGAACTGCTTTGTGTTGTTTTATGATCAGTGACCATGGCCTCATGTTTTTGTTTTTCTCCTAGTTTGCTTGACTTCATGTCCACTTGATGGACTTTCAGATGACAGAGTCCCTCTCCGTGGTGTCGAAGCTTGTAAGCCCCACTATTGCGGGCATGTGGACGTTGTAAAATTATGTTATCAGGAGCTTTTTTATTTGTGTTTATAGGGCCCGGTCATTTACCCCACCCCTGACCCTGCTCTGATTTGTTCCACTATTGAGTGGTAGAGTGGCTTTTCATCTGATGATGTATTCACGTTGAAATGCGTGTGGTAAAAACTGTAAACCAAACATAAAGATATAGCCTATACATTAATTAACCAGTTGGCCGAGGTGAATGAATGCATAGCTAACAATCTAGCCTGTTGTAACTAACAATACTGCAATGAAATAATCGACTCAAACGTAATATTTTCAATTAAATAGTACAGAGATAAACATCCGATCTTCTATGTGACAAACATACAGTATTGCTTGATCGCAACTGATGTGAATGTAGAAAACAGCTTAGTCCTTTTCAACCTAAACACGGAGGCACCTTTTGAACATCCTAGAAAGTTGATGGTGAAGTACGACCTCTGCTGGCGAGCATAGATGCTGCACGTGCCAACGAGAGCCCCATCTTACTGTATGTAACTTACACATAGGCATTATGTGTTTATTTTCTATTAGTGGATAATAGACTATATAACAAAAATGTACCCGAAACTACTGCGATTCATGAGCATGAACAATAAGACACACCACTTTTTATCGCTAATTTTCACTGTAAATATTTGTCGGATGAATTTAATGCCAAATTTCAACATTTTCCTTCAATAGCTTCCATGTAATGTGACCAGTCATCCTGAAAGAGATCTTGAATTATAGCACTGAAATGGAACAGTAAGACACACTACTTTTTATCTCTAATTTGCACTGTAAATATTTTTTGGTTGAATTTATTGCTAAATTTCAACATTTTCCTTCAATAGCTTCCATGTATTGTGACCAGTCATCCCAAAAGAGATCTTGAATTATAGCACTGAAATGGAACAATAAGACACACCACTTTTAATCACTAATTTGCACTGTAAATATTTGTTGGTTGAATTTATAGGCAAATTTCAACATTTTTCTTCAATAGCTTCCATGTGTTGTGACCAATCATCCTGAAAGGGATCTTGAATTATAGCACTGAAATGGAACAATAAGACACACCACTTTTTATCTCTAATTTGCACTGTAAATATTTTTTGGTTGAATTTATTGCTAAATTTCAACATTTTCCTTCAATAGCTTCCATGTATTGTGACCAGTCATCCCAAAAGAGATCTTGAATTATAGCACTGAAATGGAACAATAAGACACACCACTTTTTATCACTAATTTGCACTGTAAATATTTGTTGGTTGAATATATTGCCAAATTTCAACATTTTCTTCAATTGCTTCCGTGTATTGTGACCAATTATCCCAAACTAAATTTAAAAAGTTGCAGTGACTCCAATCAATTTAACAAAGCTCCTACCATATTTTGAACTCAACAAGTCTTGTAGTAGACTGTAAAGCCAAATGCTATTTTCTGTAATAGCTTAATGTGACTAATATTTTTAAACCAAAACTCAAAAAACTGAAAACCATATAAAAACAAGACAGTCCTTTTCATAACCAAATTTGTCCTGAAATATTATTTTTTTTATTTAAAGCTTAATTTTGACTTTTTTAACAGCTTGAACTCTGAAAACATCTGCAAATCCATAGTCTTGTAGCGATGTGTGCGTCTCTCCTTTTTTTTCTCTCAACACAAGACTTTTTGCTTTCCAGTCTTCATCAATTAAATGGGCAGTCTATTTCATATAGGGGTCCATTCGAAGAGACGTACACATCTGTTATCTTTCTCTATTAACTCTGAAACTTTCTCTTTTTTCTCCCACGTATTTTACCATGACCGCGTGCGTAATTGTCTGGCGCGCCATTGAATATCCAGGTTCCAATGTTTTTCATGGCCTTCCACAAAGGGCCTCATACCCTCAGAAATAAATCGTCAGCTCCTTCTGTGATGTTGTTTTTGCATTTGGGTGTTTATATGAGGCATAAAATCCAGCGCGGACTGGGTGAGGGATGCTGCTGCTGCAGCGCCGGCAGCGGGCATGTGCGCATGCAGTTATAAAACAAATAAACGATTATTAGACTAGAATACTGAAATGTTCTTGAATAAAAATACTGAAATGAACGATAAATACATTAAAATGATGTCCTAAGATATGATGGGGGTGCTCAGAAAATACCCCCATTTCACTTGATACGCTTTCTCCTGATGAAATGAACTTCAGGGGAAAAAAAATAAATTGACACATTTGGTCGCATCGACCAATTAGTCGACCAGTCGACTTGGACTTTACAGCCCTACAAGTGTCTTATTTGCACAAAGGGCACATCCAACTCTTTTCTTTAATCTTTCTGTACTGCCTGGTGTCCATTTCCACGCATTGTTTGTGGAACCATCTTCCGCAGCTGTCACACTGGACCTGTTAGAGGGTGTGAAATATTACATTTTTACATTATTTTGCTGTAAGACGGCAAGATAATAATAAAATCCTTGTACCAGCTGACTTTGTTCCAACTGCTCCCTAGAGGGGCTTGTATTTTTTCAGAGACTTATTCTGTAAATTTTTCCATTTTATTCCGTTAACTTGCCCAGTCTGTAATTTGAGGGCCTGACCCGGGGGGCCTTACAGATGCACACATTGCACATTGACTCTGCTCATCAAAGACTGAAAGATGAAATTTTTAAAAAGTAAACATCACATTTTTACAGAAGTTATTGCAGATGAACTGTATGCAATATTTACTACATAAAGTGTACCTGATGCCTCTAGGAGCTGAAGTGCCATTTTTTTTCTTTCCCTTTTCATGGCTGAGTTTGAGGTTTCAAATGCCATATCAAGGATCCCAGGGAAGGCTTCCATTAGTGTGTTTGCCATCTAAACAAACAACAATAAAGTCTCAAAGGTTGTTTCTTCATGAAAGTATTTCAAATACCTTAACAAAAAAGTGAGATAATGCAAGACTTGCAGCCTCGAGCAGAATTCCTCCCAAACTGTTAACATGTTTGGAACTGTTCTTACATGAGTTTTCGTGATTTTACAAAATTGCAGATGATTAAATTATGTCACAAAAAATATTTTACATGACATAACAAAAAAGATACTGAACTTACTTTGATGACTATCACACCACAGCTGCTTCCATCTTGCTGAAGTGGGTGACGTATATCGCCACCCTTCCATTTCACATCAACCCAGTCAGTTTTCCCATGGCAGGTCCTCCTCATCCTGAAGTATTCCCTGAATAAGATTAATGTGGATGTACTTGTAATAGTTTTCCAGTCTACTTTTTTCTTTCAGAAGAAAAGGTCAGACCACAGGCTTTAATAAGCAATGATAAGTTGTGCAATAGATAATACTAATTTTGACTAAGGGCTAACTCTACAATTGGCAGCTAGCGATTTTTGAAATGTAAAAAAGCTTTTATTGTTCCCTGTGAACATAAAAGTACCAAAATGGGAGTATGGTGTAGCCCAGATGAAATATTAATTGTATAAATAATTAAATAGTTCATTTTATTATTGTTAATCTTATTATATTAGGTATTATATGCAAATAATTATATTAATAGTATAAAGAATTAATTTATAATGTTATACATTTAGAATAGACGGAACTCTCTCTGTACCGGTTGAGGGAGCATATAAGTTCGGCACCTCAGAGGTCACTTCCTCTTTGATCGGCAGTCTGCAGGAAGAGACCACAGACGTGACCCATGCCAAACATTTTCAGCTTCAAACGGTTGAAAGTGCGAAAACGGCACATAAAAGAAATGTCAGCTAAAGTGACTGAAGAGTGAGGCGCGAGAGAACTGGACTATACCTGGAGTTTAAGATTTGAACTTCCAAATCGGTTAGAATTTGTTTTTATGAATTTTTAATTTATTCAAACCTCGCGCTAGCCGCTAACAGCGCTAACCGCGCTAGCCTGTAACAGCGCTAGCATTCTGCCAACATAATACTATAGTGAAAGCTATCAAAATGCTAAAGATACTAGCATCCAGATGCTACTTGGCATAAAGTGCTATCATTTTCATATGACTTAGCATCTACTAAAAAAACTTAATTAATTAATTATTAACGTGAACTTTAAGGAACCTTAATGAATGTTTTTTTGTTTTATGGACTTTGTAAGAATTTATTTAAGGGTCCACAGACAATCCTAGGACCTCTGATTTATAATTAAATTAAAGTTAAATATTAACTGTAGATATTAATATAATTTAGTAATATAAATATATAACAAATTAATCATTACATCATATTTAAATAGTAATACCCCAATATAGGTTCACACAAGCTGGCGTCACGCTGGCCAGTGAAATATGACACCATTTTTTTCGAGGTGAAAACAAACCATTGCAACGCCCATAGCAACACATTCAAAACAACGGATTAAGTCTGAGGTCCGACTAGTTTTTAAGAATTATATGTCAGTTTGTAAGTTTGTTTGATTGTTAGTTCATTTGGTAAGGTAGTAGTAAGATGCCACAGAGCCTGCAGTCTATTTTTACAGCTCAGGGTGATTTGATTGAATCGTTATCTTCTTATAAATACCTCGGTTTTTGCACGATGTTTCTCCGTCTTTTAAGCTTCATATTGAGCAGCTTGTTAAGAAGTTAAGGCTGTGGCTAGGCTTTTACTTCAGAAATAACTCTTGTTTTTTTCTTTTGCTGCATGTGGTAATGTGAAATGAGATTTTTAATCATAATGAGGCTCTCCTGGGTTAAGTTTCATTCATTCAGTACGCTATTTGTAATTTTACTATGACCAAGTGACAGCAGCTAAGAAAAATGGCAGGATACTTTGCAATATCTTTAGCTTTTCCAGTTAGAAATCTAGTCACCTCATCTTGTCATCATGATCTTCTGATTTAACGTTAATTTTTTAATTTATTTGTGTGCTTTGTGGGATCAGACAGCCTGAAGAGTAGCTTGCAGCTGACAACAGCAACGAAGCTTAGGAGGCTAGTAGTAGTGAAGGTCGTGAAGTGTGTGGTTCTGCTAAACTACCAAAAAACAAACTCTAACCATGATTATAATTCGACATACTGTAACTAACCACTGTTGAAGTGTGCCGAACACACATACACGGCCTTAGCCTCATCTGGCGCCTTTCTCGTAAGCGGGTCGAGGTGGTTACAGGCTTTTGCCCACAATTCCTCCTTACTAGCTCCTTTTCATGACGGAAACCTATAGAACTAGTATTGTTGTGTTCACCTCTTTCTTCATAGAATGGTTGTTCTTGCAAGTTCCCGCACTGCACCACTTTTTACCATTTTTGAGCCGGTAAGTCTGAGACGATCCCCAAAATCTTGTTTCAGAATGGGTTGTTATGGTTGCTGTGGCGCTTTGTTTGCACCTCCAAAAAAATGGCACCATTAGTAGTGCCCACAAATGCCCGGATGTTTGTGTCAACCTATGGTTTACAACATGCAGGTTGTTTTTAGAGCATGTGGTCAATTAAGCATTTTTATTGGAAGTGTCGTAAGTAATAGCACCTTAGAATAACATTGTTGAATTTATCACACGCTCTTGAAATTGTGTATTCATTCTGTGGTTTTCCTTCCTGCTGAGATATACGAGTTTTGAATTTTGTTGGCTGAAGTGCAGGCACAGCAACACGTGATTCATTTTGCACATAGAAATACATTATATTTTCAAGAATAAATTTGTTTTTACTTGATCCTCTTTGCAGAATCTTGTGAATCCTGGAGCTCAGAGGAACCAGTTGGATCAATCACGTACACTGTGCTGTTTGGGGCATTTATGAACTGTGAAGGAAAAAAAAAATTGTTGGCTTCACTATACAAGAGAGAAAGAACACTTTAATGAAAATGAAAAAAATATCAAATAAAAGCCCAACCAGAGAAAATATATATAAAAATAACAAACCAGCAGCTTCCAGTGGTTGTTGTTGACAAGGACAAATGAAAGAATAGCCTCATAGTTGTTGAAGTCCACCTATAAAAAAAATTACATATTCATTTATTCTTTCATTTTCTATACCAGGCTATCCCTTTCTGGGTTGTGGGGGCTGAAGCCTATCCCTGCTATCATGGTGCAAGAGGCGGGGTACACCTTGAACCAGTCGCCAGTCGACTGCAAGGGCAACATAGAGAGACAGACAACCACTCACACTCATACCTAACGGCAATTTAGAGTGACAAATTAACCTACTGAGCATGTTTTTGGTCTGTCGGAGAAAGCCGGAGTGCCCGGAGAGAACCCACGCATGCATGGAAAGAACATGCAAACTTCATACAGAAGGGCCCTCTCGACCCAGGATTCTAACCGAGAACCTTATTGCTGTGAGGCACGCGCACTAACTGCTGCGCCACCGTGCCGCCAAGAAAATACATACATGTCAGTTCACTTGTGACAGTTGAGTTCTCCTAACATTTCTCTGTTCTGCTTTGGGACTTCTTCAAAGAAGTATTTAGAAAATAATGGTACAGATGTACTGTCATGATCGTGTTTTTTGTTTGTCTCGTTACCCTGTCTGTTCGTCTTTGTCATGTTTGTTTTGTCATTTCCTGTTTTACTTTGAAATTCATTTCTCCTTTCTTGTCTCCGTAGGTTTAACTTCCTGTTCCGGCTTGTCTCCCCCAGGTGTCCCTCATTACCCCTCATTACCTCTTGTATTTAACCCTCATGTATCTTTGTCCTTGTTGCCGGATTGTTTTCTCACGTAGTCACTTTCTAGGCGTTCTTTCATAGTCAGTCACAGTTTTTGACCCTTTTTGGATAGACCTCGTTTTTGCCTTAAGCCCTTTTGATACCTTTGCCTGTTTTTTGCCTGCCTTTTGTGTACCGACCTTGCCTGTCTGATTACCCGCTCTGTGTACCGACCCAAGCCTGTCTGAGAACCTCCTGTTGTGTTTTGACCTAAAGGACTGTTAAATAAACCTTGATTTTTGCTCCACGGACCTGCCTTGTCTGCATTTGAGTGTTTGTGTGCCTTGTTCCTGAAATGTACACTTCAACCAAAACTTTCACAAAGTAATATTTTTATTTGTAAATACCTTTAAGTATTATAACACTGTCTCTTACCTTGCGTAGGCTGAAACGAGGTACGTCAGTTCTGTCGTCGTACAAAATAACACCCGATGTGTTGTGACTCATAATGTAGATTTTCTCCTCCACACTATATCTATGGGCAGCAACATGAAAGAGGGCCTCAATAGCCTGGGGAAACACAACAGTAATTGGCACCTTAATGATTATTTGAAATACTACGTTTTATATTTCTGTAAAAAAAAAACTGAAAGAATCTGAAAAAAAAAGGATTTCAGTGAAACATAAATTACATTACTATGATGAACAATTCCCAAGGATTTGTTTCATTTAAAGTAGTTATGTTTTTATTTTGTTTTATTTTTTTGCATTAAGAGTATTACAAAAATAAAATGGAAATGAGGACTTGAACGTCTTGAGGAACATCAGAGTAGAGTTTTCCTTCCTTTTCATCAAAAGGATCTAGCAGAGGTAGTTTGGATAACTAATAAGGACTTCATCTGGTAGCCTCATTAAGAAGGTCCTCTGGACATGTCCAACTGAGGGGAGACTTCTGGAGGTTTAATGTATCCCATCTAGCTTGGGTGCCTTAGAATTCCTCAGGAAGAGCTTTAAAATCTGGGGAGACAGACATCTGAGTTTATCTGATTAGCCCACCACTCCGTTAACCAGGGGTCAAATCAAAAAAAGAGGTGGATGTTCAGACATGCCAAAGAGATAAGCTGGAAAGTAAAAACCTGTATGTGCATTGCTGTTTGTAGCCTCTTAAATGGATTAAATACACCCAAGGGCGCCATGCACTGTAAAAGGTATATGCTTCAACATCGTCCTGAAACGCACAGTGCAGACTATGTAAAATGACATTTGGTGCTGACAGCAATTCTCAGGCTACTTATTCATTCATTCTACTTATAATGGAAAGTATTGTGAATCATTACTGTTTACCAAAACATGGTCATTGTCTGCGAACAATGTTTTGAAAATACAGTGAAGGGGTATTTTCCATCTGCCCAATTGTCAACTGCTTTACCTCAGATTTGAAACAGACTTTTCACAAAATGTATTCAAGCAATGTATATAAGGGGAAGGATTTTCAACAGCTAACAACACCAATACTACTTCCAAAACACTGATTGACAAATGTGACCCGACATTGGAAGTTCCCTGCCAACTGGCTTAGTTCCATTGTTCAGGTGGATGGTTCCTCCGACCTGAGGGTCTGCCTCAATTAAAAGGATGGCGAGTCAAAAACAGGTAGGTGAGTTCCTAAAATTTCCCTGTCCTTGCACTGTTTGTCCATTCATGTCACCAATAAGTTAATTCTTTTGGAACAGAGAAACAATGAGAAAAAAGATCAGCAACAATAAACATCACAAACCACTCCATTTTAAAACACTATTTTAAAACTCTATTTTTTTCATATAAAAAACACAACCACAGAGTTCAAAGGAATTCAACAACAAAACAGCACCAACTTTAAACTATGCAATATCATATAACACATTCACAAAGGGGAGCAAATTCATCCATCCAAGTCGGAAATATTGCCATTTAGCTTGATATACCATTTTGACAGAATGGACAAGTGGACATTTTTTTTTTCACAATGTTTTTATCTTATCATTTGGTGTACTCTATATGTTCTTGACTCTTCTCGGGTTTCCCTGCTGTACAGCACTTTGGCTCAAACTCTGTTTGTATTTTAAAGTGCTCTATAAATAAAGTTGATTGATTGATTGATTGATTGATTGACATGTTAAGCTTAAAATATCCCTTTTTAACACAATAAAACTAAATCAGTGATAACAGGAAATGTTGAACTATATTACAATTCATACTCGGGAAATACCGTCTTACTTAACTCAATAGGCTTTTTTTAATGGCATCAGTTTCCGTGTGTGGCCACGAGGAGGCACTGCAGGGGTCTTGGTGGTGGAGAGGCTGTGGACTGACGGAGAAGATGTGAACCATCTCCTCCTTTGTTCACCCTGTTTGAACACAGAGCAGCAGCAGTGAGCGCAGTGACCAGCAGGAAGTACAAAACACTGAGGCAGCAGCACAAACCACCAGGTCACTACGGCACAGACCGCTGCACCAGACTCTCCACACACCCTGTGTGCATGCACACCCACACACCCCATTCACACACATTCACTCTCACGTTCACACACATTCACACACATTCACAAACATTCACTCTCAATCAGTCCCAACAGAGTGGAGCGAGGATGATGTGTTTTGAAGGCCAATGTGGACGTTAGCATAATGCTGGTTCTCCTAGCTAAAAGTCTATGGCATAATTTACTGTGTTTGGATCATTAGTGGTAATAAGTTCTGTAGCAAACAAGAAATTATGAAACTGCTAAGTTCTGTTCTTTGTGATAATTTTTTATGAACAAACTTAGTTTTTTAATCAGTGAGCAAAAAGCCATTAATAGTTACTATGGACTTATGGCAGTTCGACTGAGAAGCAGTTACAGTATTTCTAGTGCATAATGTCTTGTTGTGACCTCTTCATCAAATGGCGTGATCAGAATATTCTTAAAGGCTGTGGCAATCACGTATGAATAAATCATTATTAAAAAAATAACAGAAATGCTCTCAGTCTGTTAGCAAGTGCCCTTTTAACACAAACAATGCTTAAAAAAATCAAAAGCAGAAATGGTGAGATTTAGTTCACTATTTCAGACTGAATTTTAAATGTAGTTAGTATGTGTCCATCATGACCCTTAATTGTGGTATTCATCTATTAAACTAGTTTTGGATCATATAACATGTATTTTTTGGTTTTTTTCTTTTTTTTTTTTAAAAACACACACGTTACATCACAAAACAAAATAACATGTATTTTTTTTTTTTTAACATAAAGACACACACAAAAAATCACACACAACAATATATAACATGTATTTTTTTTTTTTTTTTTTTTTTTTTGGCCATAAAGACAGCACATCACTTCACAAAACAACACATAACATGTATTTTTTTGGTGTTTTTTTGTTTTTTTTTGTACATAAAGACAAACACACATCAGAAGACATCACAAACCAAAGACAATGTCTGATCAACTGAAACATCAATTAGAAAAGAAGAGAAAGCAGTCATTTACCCCTTTCAGACTAGCAAAAAAATCTGTTTAAGCCCGGTAACAATCAGCTCCTGTCAGCGGTTTGAAAGAGTCTAATCAGCATTTCAGTCCAGGTCGCCTGCAAGGGACAAGGTTTTTATCGCCTCTGATCCGCTTCAGTGGGAACATCACATCCGAGTCAACCTGCTAATTTAAGTCATGACTTGAACATGGCTGACGGCATAACATGGACATTCCCGTCTGTACTTACGGACTTTTGGCTCTCAGCAATTCTGCCATTTTGTATTCTGCACTCAACTGTTTGTGCCGATTAGATTGGCAGAGGGGAATGAGTCACTTGCCAATTGTTAGCAGGTTAACCAGCATTGAAAAAACTTGCGTTGACCTACTAAGTTAAGTGTGAAAGCGCTAATAGTGAGCCTCGAGCCACTGCATCTGTACAAGCGGCCATCTTGAGAAAATTTAAAATCATCAACATGAAATGCATCAAGAGCTCAAAGATAACGGCTGAACATTAAACCAATGGATCTTTGCACAGAAGTCTCTTTTCAGACTGATGTTAGTTGTGCGTTGTCCATTCTACGCTCATTTACAGATTACAGGGGTTAAAGGTTTGCGGAGCGCTTCCTTGGAGGGGCACCATCAGGCTGGAAGAGAAAAGGCTGGAAGAGTCATCTGAGAGGAGGAAGAGTCCGAGTCAGTGAAAGAGTCTAAAGAGGAGATAGAGCAGCAGGAAGACTCTGATATGAAGGGAGAACCCTGGAGACCACAAGGAGACTGTGGTGGGCACAACCCAACAAAATCACAGGGAGTCCAAGAAGGATTCCCATTGTCCCCGTCCAAGTTAGAGCCAGAGAAGACGGCACAGGAGTCAAAGTGAGACTCAGAGGTGTGGGGGGGAGTCTGAGGAGAATAAGGTGGAGACGACTGGCTGAAGTCAAAGGGTGGAGGAGTCTGGGGAGGAGTCTGAGGAGATTGAGGGGGAGGACTGGCTTAAATCATAGGATGGAAAAGTTGGAGAAGGGGGGGTAGTCAGAGTCGGAGTCGTAGCCAAAGACGTCAAAGAGGGAGTCTTGGTTGAGAGCAGTCTCAGAGGAGTAAGGAAGTGGGGAGTGGGATAAGGGAGAAAAGGGTCCAATAAATGAGATGGGGGGACTGGCTGAAAGAGGGTGGAGGAGCCTGGGGAGATTGAGGGGGGAGGACTGGCTTAAATCATAGGATGGAAAAGTTGGAGAAGGGGGGGTAGTCAGAGTCGGAGTCGAGCCAAAGACGCCAAAGAGGGAGTCTTGGTTGAGAGCAGTCTCAGAGGAGTAAGGAAGTGGGGGAGTGGGATAAGGGAGAAAAGGGTCCAAAAGATGAGATTGGGGGACTGGCTGAAATAGGGTGGAGGAGCCTGAGGAGATTGAGGGGGGGAGGACTGGCTGAAATAGGGTGGAGGAGTCTGAGGAGATTGAGGGGGGGAGGACTGGCTGAAATAGGGTGGAGGAGTCTGAGGAGATTGAGGGGGGGAGGACTGGCTGAAATAGGGTGGAGGAGTCTGAGGAGATTGAGGGAGGGAGGTCTGGCTTAAATCATAGGATGGAAAAGTTGGAGAAGGGTGGGGGGCAGTCAGAGTCGGAGTCGTAGCCAAAGACGTCAAAGAGGGAGTCTTGGTTGAGAGCAGTCTCAGAGGAGTAAGGAAGTGGGGGAGTGGGATAAGGGAGAAAAGGGTCCAATAAATGAGATTGAGAAGGGGGGGACTGGCTGAAATAGGGTGGAGGAGTCTGAGGAGATTGAGGGGGGGAGGACTGGCTGAAGTCAAAGGGTGGAGGAGTCTGAGGAGATTGAGGGGGGGAGGACTGGCTTAAATCATAGGATGGAAAAGTTGGAGAAGGGGGGATAGTCAGAGTCGGAGTCGAGCCAAAGACGCCAAAGAGGGAGTCTTGGTTGAGAGCAGTCTCAGAGGAGTAAGGAAGTGGGGGAGTGGGATAAGGGAGAAAAGGGTCCAATAAATGAGATTGAGGGGGGGGGGACTGGCTGAAATAGGGTGGAGGAGTCTGAGGAGATTGAGGGGGGGAGGACTGGCTGAAATAGGGTGGAGGAGTCTGAGGAGATTGAGGAGGGGAGGACTGGCTTAAATCATAGGATGGAAAAGTTGGAGAAGGGGGGGATAGTCAGAGTCAGAGTCGTAGCCAAAGACGTCAAAGAGGGAGTCTTGGTTGAGAGCAGTCTCAGAGGAGAAAGGAAGTGGGGGAGTGGGATAAGGGAGAAAAGGGTCCAATAAATGAGATTGAGGGGGGGGGGACTGGCTGAAATAGGGTGGAGGAGTCTGAGGAGATTGAGGGGGGGAGGACTGGCTGAAATAGGGTGGAGGAGCCTGGGGAGATTGAGGGGGGGAGGACTGGCTTAAATCATAGGATGGAAAAGTTGGAGAAGGGGAGGGATAGTCAGAGTCGGAGTCGTAGCCAAAGACGTCAAAGAGGGAGTCTTGGTTGAGAGCAGTCTCAGAGGAGTAAGGAAGTGGGGAGTGGGATAAGGGAGAAAAGGGTCCAATAAATGAGATTGAGGGGAGGACTGGCTGAAATAGGGTTGAGGAGCCTGGGGAGATTGAGGGGGAGGACTGGCTGAAATCAAAGGGGGGGGGAGTCTGAGGAGATTGAGGGGGAGGACTGGCTTAAATCATAGGATGGAAAAGTTGGAGAAGGGGGGGTAGTCACAGTCGAGTCAGAGCCAAAGACGCCCAAGAGGGAGTCTTGGTTGAGAGCAGTCTCAGAGGAGTAAGGATGAAGTGGGGGAGTGGGATAAGCGAGAAAAGGGTACAATAAATGAGAAAAGTCCTCCATCTTTACCAATGAAGGACACTTACCTTGGCGGCCACAAGGACAGCTGTTTGGTCACCTGGACAGCTGTGTAGGCGCGGAGGTCTTTGTCCTCTAGAGCTGGAGAGCTGGATCTGGGATCTACAGACACAAACAAAACAAAGGTGTCAGGATGTAGGACTCAACAACTCAACACAACATCAGCACATTTATCAGACAGATTTTCATCAAGTCCTCACAACCCTGACGCACAGTTTCAACAAAGAGACACAAACACACATCTGTCATTATTTACAGTGGAGGGAGGAAACTCTGCTCACCAAGAGGACCTCATTCATTTTACTGTAACTGCACATTATTAAGTAGACACTGTGTCAAAAGAGAAACATTATTTATAAAGTTTTTAAGAGTTCAGAAAGCTAATTCTACATTATTCGACCCAAATGCAGTTAATACTTGATGATTAAAGCAGCTATGAACAGAATAAGGCCAATCAGAGCTTTGTTTCTTACTGATCACTTCAAAAATCGTCACCCAGTGAGTGCAAGATCATAAATGCACAATCACAGCAGAAGAGAGACATTTGCTCACCAAAAGCCCCTTTAGAAGAACTTTAACAAGAGCTACAAAGTGAAGTTTCTGTCTGAGTAGGAGATGTGCACCTCCAGATAGAACTTGTTGTTCAATAAAATCTGTAGGAGCCATATTTGTGTTTTATTTACATAGTTAAGATTTTATTTTTGATGACCTTTAATCTTGTCTGCGCCCTCCGCAGGTCATGAGGGCGCTCGCCGATTAGTAGGGGCAGCTGACACACACCCAGATGACGGCTCACAGGACGAAACTAACATTGACCGCAGGCTCTTAAGCTGTGATTTATTATTTTGTAAAACCTTGTTTCCTTTTTATTTATTTATTGCCTATCTTTGCAATAAAAACGCATCTTTAACCCGCTCTCAAAGGATTCATTTTTGGGAGCTTGCGCGTATGATGATGACGCTGTGACGACGTTCCTGTGGAGGATTTAAAACAAATAAGAGGGAAGCTTAGAGGACAAACCTTTTTTAAGGACTTTGGGACAATACAATTCGTCAATGTTGAGGCTGTGGACGGAACTTTGGAGGACTTTGGAGAACTTTGAGAGCCGGGATAAGGACAATGGAGACGCCGACGCCAACCTGAGGCGCGGAATAAGGAAACAAAGAAACACTTCAGAGGAGGTACGTGCCCCCATTACAAACTTTTTTGATGACTTTTTCGTTGAAAAATAATGTTTGAAGAATAACAAAACGAAAACCGTCCGTTGTTTTTGTATTAATGGACTGTATTCTTTGTTTTTCCAACTTTTTTACGGCTTGCCAAACAATTGAGAGCCATGGGACGCGCGACCTCTAATGAACGAAATTAAGTTGAATTAATGTGGATTTTGGAAGAAAACAAATCGTTTTTTGAAGTGTTGGGATACTTTTCGATTTTTTGAAGAAAAGAATAATATTTTTTGAACGTTTTTGGTCTTCATTTTTGAGTAAAATGGCTAATTCTGATGAAGGAGAAACGTCAGGTGTGGGAGACATGAATGGAGCAGCTGCGTGTCTGCGCTCAGCCAGATCAGGGAAACTGTCTCATCTTACACGGAGGATGAACATTGTAAAAAAAAGCTCAATGACTGAAAATTAGTTTCTTGATGAAGCTAAAGGAAACATGATCAAGTTCAATGAATATCTGGATGATTTTGAAGACTTGAATGCCTCTTACTCTGCTATGTTGGATGAAGAAAAAAAAGGAAGATAATGAAAATTGGTATCAGTCCAAATGTGCACAGATAGTGGAATTTCTAGCTGAAGTGACAAAATGGATCGTCAATGCAGAAAAATCCCACTCAAATAGATTACCTTTAGTCCCTCCTGATGCAGATCATTCTAACCCAGAGGAGGAATGTGAGGGTGCAGGTCTGATTGAGACTGATAGGCAGTCAGTTAGGTCTGTTTCCAGTAGGGCATCAACTTCCTCACTACGCATCAGTGCAGAAGCAGAAAGGATAGCTTTAATGACTAAAGTTTCAAAACTTAAGGAAAAACATGCTATTGAAGAACAGGAACAAATTCTAAAAAAGCAAAGAGAAACATCAGAACTACAGACAGAGATAGCAGCCCCTACAGCTAAAATTAACTACCTCAGAGAAGCTGAAAGTTCAGAAAGTGTTCCCTTCCAGCCTGAAACAGTCACAGACCCTTTATCAGCTGGTCCACAGGAGCATTTAAATGTCAAACAGGAGAGTTTGATTTCTCTCTCAGATAGAACACTCCCAGCTGTTAGAGCAAAGGCAGGTGTTCAAATCCAGTTTCCCCTGACTGATATAGAAGCAGATGACTTTAGTGAGCAGTCTGGCGTCCAGCACAGGGCTGGTAGTGACCATCAGCCAAAACCACTGCAGACCTCTTCCCGCGGAATCCCCTCTATCGCACCTCCTCTGATCCCCCAAGACACAGAACCATCACCCTCTTCCATGTCCGGCACAGCACAGGGGAACAGCATTATCAAAATCCTGGAGAACCAGAATGAACTGACAAGGATTCTGGTGAAACAGCAGATCACGTCTTCTCTTCCCCAAGGAAGCCTACCACTCTTTGATGGACAATTCCTTGAATACAAGTCATTCATAAACTCTTTTGAAAACATGATTGAAAACAAAACAGACAATAACAGAGACAGGCTACAGTTTCTTATACAATTTACCAAAGGCCAAGCACAAAAATTAGTTAAAAGCTGTGAGTACATGTCACCAAACAGAGGCTACCCAAAGGCAAAGGCTTTGTTGAAAGAAAACTTTGGAAATGAATATAAAATCTCTTGTGCTTACCTGGAAAAGGCTCTTGCCTGGCCTCAAATAAAATCAGAGGATTCAAGATCTCTGCAGGATTATGCCATGTTCTTAAGGAGCTGCTGTAATGCCATGGAGGAAATGGAGTATATGGAGGAGCTTGACACAGTTTCCAACATGAGAAGCATTGTTCTTAAACTGCCTTTCAAGCTCAGAGAAAGATGGCGCAACAAAGCATACGAGCTGCAAGAGGAGCGCCATCGCAGAGTCAGAATTCAAGACCTCATCTGCTTTATTGAAAAACAAGCCCGTATAACAGCAGACCCACTTTTCGGTGACCTTCATGACCAGTCAAGTGGCAGAGGTAAAGCTAGACCACCTGTTAGGTCACAAATATCCAAACCAGCAGGAAGTAGTTTTGCCACAAGCATCGCTTTTGCCCCAAAGGAAAATCCAACTGAACCTTCTTGCCCCTTCTGTAATTCAGGACACAAATTAGATTTGTGCAGACAATTCTTAAAAAACACACATAGAAATAAGCTTAGTTTTTTAAAAACTAAAGGCATTTGGTTTGGCTGTCTCTCCACAGGTCACATTAGCAGAGACTGCAAAAAACGCCTCACCTGTAGAACCTGTAAACAAACTCACCCAAGCTCTCTGCACATAGACAGCAAAGACAATAAAGAGGTAGAGAGATCCCCTGTGTCATAGGCAGCTCATAAGTAGAGTTATGTGGCCATATAGGGGCTGGATGCCAAGAAAGCATACTTTCTATTGTCCCAGTTCAAGTTAAGGCAGCAAAGGGCAGTCAGGTTTTACAGGTCTATGCCCTCCTGGATCCTGGATCTACAGCCACCTTCTGTTCAGAGAAGTTAAAGTCAAAGCTCAACCTGAAAGGAAGGCAAACTCAGATTCTTCTCAGCACAATGAACCAAACTCAGTTTGTTCCTGCCTATGTTGTACCTGGGATTGAAGTTTCAGCACTGGACAGCGACAATTTCTTACCTCTTCCTGAAGCCTTCACCCAGAAAGAAATGCCCGTCACCACAAACAGCATCCCCAGGCAGGAAAGCTTAGCTCAGTGGGAGTATCTAAGCAAAGTCCAACTTCCCAGTATCAATGCAGAGGTGGAGTTATTAATAGGTACAAATGCTCCAAAACTGTTAGAGCCATTGGGAGGTTATTAATAGCTGGGGGAGGGGCCCTATGCAGTTAGAACCCTATTGGGGTGGGTAGTAAATGGGCCATTAAGAGCTGCTAGTGAGGGCAAAGTGTCAAGTGCTTCAGTCAATAGGTTATCAGCTACAAAATTAGAAGAGCTTTTAATCTATCAGTACAACCAGGACTTTAGAGAGGTAGCATCTGAGGAAAAAGCTGAGATGTCAGTTGAGGATAGAAGGTTTTTGAAGATAGCTGATGAGACATTTCTAAAAGATGGACATTACCACCTAAAGTTACCTTTCAGGAGAGAAAACTGTGGCATGCCCGACAACCGCCAGGTAGCAGAACAATGTCTCCAGAGCCTCAGAAGAAAAATGAAAAAGGACCAGCAGTATAAACAGGACTACGTGGCATTCATGAATGACATCTTTGAAAATAACTATGCAGAAGAAATCCCACAGGCTGAGCTGAAACAACCTCCTGGAAAGACTTGGTACATCCCACATCACGGAGTGTACCACTCCAAAAAGAAAAAGCTTAGGGTAGTTTTTGACTGTTCAGCCTCTTATCAAGGAGTGTCTCTCAACACAGAGCTGCTGCAAGGTCCTGACTTGGCAAACTCTCTCATAGGAGTTATCTTGAGATTTCGGAAAGAGCCAGTTGGAGTTATGGCCGACATTAAATCAATGTTTCATCAGGTTAGGGTTCAGAAATCCCATATCAACTACCTGCGCTTTCTGTGGTGGCCAAAAGGGGACCTTGATCAAAACCCAAGAGAGTACCGCATGCTTGTTCACATTTTTGGTGCTGTGTCTTCCCCGAGCTGTGCAAACTTTGCCCTGCAAAAAACTGCTAATGACAACAAAAGACACTATCCCCTTCAAGTAGCTGAAACAGTCCAAAACAACTTTTATGTAGATGACTGTTTAAAGTCATTACCAACATCTTCTGAAGCCATTCAGTTAATTCAAGACCTCACAGCACTGTGCAGCAAAGGAGGATTTCAGCTCACTCAGTGGGTCAGCAACAGCCGAACAGTCCTCGCCACCATCCCTCAGGAACAAAGGGCAAAGGAAGTCAGGGTATTAGATTTGGACAAAGACGGTCTGCCCATCGAAAGACCACTGGGACTGCACTGGTGTGTGGACTCTGACTATTTCAAGTTCAACATTAACCTCAGTCAAAAGCCACACACGCGAAGAGGCATACTATCAGTTGTCAGTTCAATCTTTGACCCACTAGGATTTCTTGCCCCCTTGATCCTACCAACAAAGCAACTGCTACAGGAGCTCTGCCAGAGAGGCTTTGGGTGGGATGAGCCTTTGCCCCAAGTCATATCAGAAAAATGGATGGAGTGGATGAACAGTCTGGAAAGATTAAAGAACTTTGAGGTTGTTTCGCTGTGTGAAGCCCAAGGACTTTGGAGCACAAAAACATGTGCAACTGCATCACTTTGCTGATGCAAGTGAGCTTGGCTATGGTTCAGTTAGCTACATCAGACTGGTTAACGAGCAGGATAGCGTTCATGTCACATTTATTCAAGGAAAGTCTAGAGTCCTTCCCCTGAAACAAATCACAGTTCCTCGACTAGAGTTAGCTGCAGCAGCACTGTCAGTAAAGGTTGACAAAATGCTAAGGAAAGAATCAGACCTTGGCCTTAAACGCTCAGTCTTTTGGACTGACAGTCAAACTGTACTGAAGTACATATCCAGTGAAAAGGCTAGATTTAAAACGTATGTAGCCAACAGAGTTTCCTTGATTCGTGACAACACAGAAGTGTGTCAGTGGAAATATGTCAGCAGCAAAGATAATCCTGCTGACGACGCCTCAAGAGGGCTCAGTGCAGTCAAGTTCATGCAGCAAAGCAGGTGGATTCATGCACCAGAGTTCCTATGGGGGCCGGAGGAAAGTTGGCCAGTAGAAAAGGCATTGAGCTCTAACACAGTATCACAGGATGATCCAGAGGTCAGGAAAATCCCGTCTGTGTTCACTACAGTTGTAAAAAAACACTGCATCTCCCACAGATCAGCTTCTGTCTTATTTCTCAGATTGGATGAGATTGCTCAAAGCAGTGGCTTGGTACTTGAGGATGAAGACATTTTTGATGTTAACTGTCAAATGGAAAAAGGACCTTCCATCAGGTCACATGACTACCCGCTCATCCAGCCAAGGTGAGCTCTAAGCTTGGCACTTTCAGGACCACAGTAGGTGGACAGCTCCTCTCAGTGGAAGATCTCTCACAAGCAGAAAGGTCGGTCATCATCTACGTTCAGCAGCAATCATTCACACAGGAACTGGAAATGCTTCAAAAGAATCCTGTCAAATTGAAAAGAAGCAGTAAAATCTATAAGCTCGACCCTTTCCTAGATGATGGCATCATTAGAGTCGGTGGCAGGCTACATAGATCTGCAATGCCCGATGAAACCAAACATCCCTGTATCTTACCCAAAGATGCTCACATTTCCATCCTTCTATTAAGACACATCCATGAACGTACAGGACACAGTGGAAGGAATCACATGCTCTCCCAGCTCCGCAAGAAATACTGGATGGTAAAAGCTAACTCAGTTGCAAGACATGTGATCTCAAAATGTGTTGTGTGTCGTTGCCTCAGAGGTAAATTAGGGGAACAGAGGATGGCAGACTTGCCACAGGAAAGAATCTTCCCTGACCTTCCTCCATTTACCAATGTAGGTCTAGATTATTTTGGCCCGCTTTGAAGTGAAGAGGGGCCGAGGATCCATCAAAAGGTATGGGGTTTTATTCACCTGTCTGTCCAGCAGAGCTGTGCATTTAGAGGTAGCTTATTCACTGGACACAGACTCCTGCATCCATGCCTTGAGAAGATTTATATGCAGGAGAGGTCAGGTTAAAATCATCAGATCGGACAATGGCACAAACCTGGTTGGTGCACAGGCAGAGCTCAAAAAGGCCCTGGACTCCTTTAAGCACAGTAAGATCCAAGATGCCCTACTGCCTGATGGAATCCAGTGGAACTTCCATCCACCAGCAGCATCACACTATGGTGGGGTCTGGGAAAGACTGATAAGATCTGTCCGCCAAGTGCTGAACTCCACTCTCCATCAGCAAATCATTGATGATGAAGGCCTTCAAACCCTCTTCCGTGAGGTAGAGTCCATTCTTAACAATCGCCCCCTTTGCACAGTCTCTTCTGATCCACAGGACTTAGAACCACTAACTCCAAACCACATCCTCCTGTTAAAAACCCAACCAGTTCTCCCCCCTGGAACCTTCCTAAAATCTGACCTCTATGTCAGACGTCGCTGGAAACAAGTCCAGTACATGTCTGACCTCTTCTGGCAAAGATGGACTAAGGAATATCTCCTCCTGCTTCAAGAGAGACAGAAGTGGAACAAAGTTAAAAGGAACTTTGATGTTGGAGACATTGTTTTGGTCGTTGACCCCACAGCTCCCCGAGGATCATGGCCACTAGGAAGAGTGGTAGAGATCAAGTCTGACCAGAGGGGTCTGGTCCGCTCAGTGAAGGTCAAGACTAAGTCCTCAATCCTTGAAAGACCAATCACAAAGCTGTGCTGCATCCTGGAGACTGAGTGACTTCCTCCAATAAAGGGGAGAAATCCTAAAGGGATGTAATGTATATACCTTTTTATTTGCTAATATTAATGAAGTAATGTTAATTAATGGCTCCATTGTTTCTTAATTTGAAGATGTAATTGATTCTATGGAGAACAATTGGGGGCCGGTGTGTAGGAGCCATATTTGTGTTTTATTTACATAGTTAAGATTTTATTTTTGTTGACCTTTAATCTTGTCTGCGCCCTCCGCAGGTGATGAGGGCGCTCGCCTATTAGTAGGGACAGCTGACAAACACCCAGATGACGTCTCACAGGACGAAACTAACATTGACCGCAGGCTCTTAAGCTGTGATTTATTATTTTGTAAAACCTTGTTTCCTTTTTATTTATTTATTGCCTATCTTTGCAATAAAAACGCATCTTTAACCCGCTCTCAAAGGATTCATTTTTGGAAGCTTGCGCGTATGATGATGACGCTGTGAAGACGTTCCTGTGGAGGATTTAAAACAAATAAGAGGGAAGGTTAGAGGACAAACCTTTTTTAAGGACTTTGGGACAATACAAAATCCTTCAGAGAGAAGTTTTAGTGGCAGGATTGTTTTCTTCCTCGTGATAAAGCACTAACAAGACCAATATGTACCACTAAGTGTTGCTCCTTTTGTGGACCCAAGTAACATGAAAGTAAACCAATGAGCCTTCTTGGATGTTGTCATATTTTGGACGTTTAATTGTAACATCAGATTATTCGGATTGACCTTTTACTTCATGCATTGGTCGTTCCATTGCAATGTCAAATAGATGTCTTTTTCTGTCATTTTGGATGTTTAATTTTCAAGATGGATTGATGTTTTGAACTCCATGTTTTCCACATTTAATTGTAACTTCTAAAAGATGTTTTTGTCATGTTTTGGAAGTTTAATTTTGTCAGATTTTTTACTTTATGTTTTCCACATTTAACTGTAACATTAGATAGACGTCTTTTACTGTCATATTTTGGACATTTAATTTGAACATATGGATGGGCGTTGGATGACGTCAGATTGACATTGAATACGTCTTTTACTTGATGTTTTTGAGATCTAATTGTAACGTCTGAAAGACGTCTTTACTGTCATATTTTGGACATTTAACTGTAAAGTTGGATTATTCGGATTGACCTATTACTTCACGTTTTTGACAGTAAATTGTAATGTCTTTGTCATGTTTTGGACATTTAACTTTAACTTCAGACTGACATCTTTTACTTCATGTTTTGGATGTTTAGCAGTCACATTTTTTTTTTATGTCATGTTTTTAACATGTAATTGTTACTTCAGATTGACATGTTTTACTTCATGTTTTGGACATTCAATTGTAAAGTCAAATACACGCCTTTTCCTGTCAAGTTTTTGGACGTTAACTGGACTGACGTCTTTTACTTCATGTTGTCGACATTTAATAGTAACATCGGAGACATGTCTTTTTTGTTATGTTTTGGATGCTTAATTGAAATGTTTGATTGACGTCTTTTACTTCATGTTTTGGGTGTTTAATTGTAATGTTAGATTCAAGTCTTTCTGTCATGTTTGGAATTTAATTGTTGAATTTAATTGACGTTTTACTTCATGTTTTGGATGTTCAATTCTAATTTTGAGTAGATGTCTTTTTATAATGATTATTTTGTTTTTATACTCCCTTGTCATTTTAATGCATTTTTCTTGCTCTGTAAAGCACTTTGAATTACCTTGTGTAAGAGTTGTGCTCTGTCAAAAAACTTGCCTTGCCTTTAAAGTTGTATGTGTAAAAATAATAAAGTTTTAAATACAATCTTGAAGAAGAGTCTAAATCATCCCCATGTATCTTTGCTTAAAACAGCTCAAGTGAAAAATATTTGTGTTTTTTAATTTATTTAAAATAAACCCAAGAGTTTCACAGAAGCAACTACAACCAAGTAAAATGACAACAATCTCAATATCCAAATTATGACAAAGATAAACAGAATTGGACCTAAAATAAACAAGATTATGTCATGAAAAATTCCTATTTGGACAAACGTTTGGTGTAGATTATTGTGTGGTAAAGAAGAATATTACACCAATTAGATATAACAGTACACAAAGTTGGATCTGAGCACAAAGCCTGCCACATGTTTTTCAAACAACTTTAATTCCCTCTATGTTGATAACAACATTTCATTATACTGTAGTCTGATTGAAAAAATATCTAAAAATCCTAAACAATGTATTGTCCAGGCCAGCACTAAATAAAAAAGCCCTTTTCTGAGTTAGAAGTCCGTGTTAAGGTGGTTTGCAATGCATTCAGAAAATAATACAACAAAAAGTTTCAACACAGTCTGACAAATGTGAAAGTTGACACCTTTTACGCTGAATTACACCATCCAAACATATTTCAATGACAGTAATTATCTTTAATAGTGGTTAAGTTGAGTCAAATGTAAGGGCTGTAGCCTTGCTAACGTGCACCTTTAAGAAGGCTGAGACAGAGAAAACACTTAAAATCTGCAAAAGGCCAAAGAATATTAATCTTCATTAATATTTCTGATGCATATATCTGTGTTGTTCCTTTTGCCATGAATATCATTGAATCAAACCATTGAGTCTGTTTGGATGTTGTCATATTTTGGACATTTTAATTGTAACTTCGGATTGACATCTTTGACTTTATGTTTTGGATGTTTAATTGTAATGTCAATAATGTTTAATCTGTCAAATTTTGGACATTTAATTGTAACTTCAGATTGACATCTTATTTGGACCCCCAATTGTAATGTCAAACAGACGTGTTTTTCTGTCCTATTTTGGAAGTTTAATTGTAACTCGGATTGACCTCTTTCACTTCATGTTTTGGACATTAAATTCAACGTCATATAGATATTTTCATTTATAATGTGTTTTTTTGTTTTAATTCTGAATTGTGATTTTAATGCATTTTTCTTGTTCTGTAAAGCACTTTGAATAACCTGGTGTACGAGTGGTGCTCAATAAATAAACATGTTTTGCCTTTAAGAGTTCTGTGTGTAAAATTAAGAAAGTTTGGTAACACTTTACTTTGGAGGTCCACAAATTTCATCGCAATTAGGTAATAATTAGACAAAGTTATTTCTTACTTCTTTGAAATTACCCCCGAAATTTCATGAGAATTTGGTGAAAATTAGCACATAACTTCTTTAAAATCAGCACATAACTTCCTTGAAGTAATGTCCAAATTTATTTTTGCAAGTCACAATTGGTAGGTTACTGTTTTTCCAGTTTCTTTCAAATTTACTCCAAATTGCAAGGGAAAAAGGTGACGATTAGCAAATAATTTATTTAAAATTAAATTACAACCCACCACAAAATGTTTTTAAAAATATCCCAACGTTTCTGCTAGAAGCTGGTGATAAATAGCTGCTTAGTTCTGGTATACAGATGTTAGGTTCATTGTTTCCTGAAAGTTACCTTTAAAATGTTAAGTGAATAATTCAATTTCCCAATAAGCAGCTGATAGTTAGCTCTGTGTTATTAAATTTCACCAAGTTCTTTAGTACCAAGTTTGTTGATATGCAGAATAGAGATCACATGCAAAATGATATACCTTTATGATTAGGGCTATAACGTTTTACATGATACAATTAAAGGCGTTAGATGTGATATTCACCAAGAGTGGGGTTGTAAATTGGCCTTACCTGATTGTGATAGACACCGTGAGTACAGGTGCATGGCAAACGTGATCTGGTCAGGCACAGTTGACGGCCTTGTTGTCAAATGACAGACAGATACACTGACCACATGTGCAAATTCTACATAGTTGACAAGTATTAATTTAACTATAACTGACAACTAACTTCCATTGATCAGGCCAGTTAAATTGTCTAATAATTTCTGCAGAGCTGACATAAAGTGAGTTGTTGTGCCTTTATTTCCAACTTGTTTCTTCCTCATTTTTACCTAATTTCTGCAGAGCAGACCTGTAAAGTAAAGTGAGTTGTTGCACCTTTATTTCCAACTTCTTTCTTCCATTTTTACCTAATTTCTGCAGAGCAGACCTGTAAAGTGAGTTGTTGTGCCTTTATTTCCAACTTGTTTCTTCCTCATTTTTACCTAATTTCTGCAGAGCAGACCTGTAAAGTGAGTTGTTGTGCCTTTATTTCCAACTTGTTTCTTCCATTTTTACCTAATTTCTGCAGAGCAGACCTGTAAAGTAAAGTGAGTTGTTGTGCCTTTATTTCCAACTTGTTTCTTCCTCATTTTTACCCAATTTCTGCAGAGCAGACCTGTAAAGTAAAGTGAGTTGTTGTGCCTTTATTTCCAACTTGTTTCTTCCATTTTTACCTAATTTCTGCAGAGCAGACCTGTAAAGTAAAGTGAGTTATTGCACCTTCATTTCCAACTTGTTTCTTCCTCATTTTTACCCAATTTCTGCAGAGCAGACCTGTAAAGTAAAGTGAGTTGTTGTGCCTTTATTTCCAACTTGTTTCTTCCTCATTTACCTAGTTTCTGCAGAGACCTCTAAAGAGTATTAATATCATATGTTTAAATTCCTGCATAGAAAACCTTTTTACAAAAAGTTTTAAAACTAAAAGTGTTTACAAATGAACAGTCCCAAACCAACCAAAATAATGGCTAAATAATATATTATTTTAAATAAACACAAAAAGCAAGGAAACAGGAAGAAAAATATATGTTTTATTGTTGCACACTTTGAGTTAAGCGAGACTCACTTCAGTGTGACGTTTATATTTTTAATGTTGATTTCAGAGCTGAGGATACACATACAAAAATATACAGAAGTAAGGAGCATGCTTCTGTCTAGCATCAGGATACAGCACTGAATGAAAGTAGGTATAGCTGTTGCTGCATTCCATTTACCTCGGAACTGGGAACTGGAAAATGGGAGTGCTGTCATCTTCGTCTTGTCGGCGTTCCAGTTGAAGTCGGAAAAAAAACGTGTCGATCGACCAGGCTATTGTTAGCTGTTGTTAGCACGCCCTGCGTTGTTGTTCACAAATATCACATAAAGAATGTGATTATCACTATGGCAGCATTTTTGTAAATATAAGTCTAACAATACTATGTATACAGCTGATTTAGAGCAACACACACTAGTCAGAAGTGCAAATAAATGGATTATTAGAGGAGCTAAATAACTGTTCACACTGGGGGCTGCCATCTTCGATTGTCAACTCGGGGGTGGCGAGGTTCCCCCGAGTTCCTAGTAGGATATTCCGACCTCGGCGTTCAGATGAAATTTCCTACTCGGAAGTGGGAAATTCTGACCTCCGACTACAACTGGAACGCACCATGTACCGTGACGTAGACAAACGGACTCGCTGCAGTACACTCCATCTAGTGGTGAAAGTCTGTTATTGCACCTTTCTGGCTAACCATTGTTTTCTGCCTGTGTATGATATTGTCAAAGTACAAAAGCTATTTAAACAATGCAGTACATGAATTAAAAAGATATTACACAAAAAAAATAATAATGTAAGTGTGGCGTTTTCATACGCTCTCTGAGATAATATTCTTATCAGCAGGATGAATGACGGACATTTGTCTGCTCGGCTGTCAAAACTTTATTGACAGGTTTCAACAATGACAACTGTTTGGCGTCTGCGCGCATGCGTAGTCTAGCCTTACAAAACAGGCTATCTTTATTTAACTCACTTCACATGACATCTCCCCTCTAAAGAAAAGAGTTCCTGGCTTTAACACTCTTCCACTCCGTGTGACAACTGGACCTCCAGGGTCTGTTGTTGGATGATTAATGACAGGTGGGGTGACATTTGGCTCCTGGTAAACTGTCTCCGGCTGCAATGTCTCTGGGTGTACTGACTCAGACGGGGCCACTCAAGTCTCTGCAGGAAGTTCCTTATTCACAAGTTGGATGTTCCTGTGGTTCCTCCTTGGTGTGTCACCTTGGTCTGTTTGTAATGTGAATGAACGTGGCGCTACGTCCATATGCTGCACCACAGCTCTTCTCACCCACGTTTTCTCACCATCAATCTTAAGACGAACGTGGTCACCGCAGCTGAGCGGAGTTAGTTGTTTTGTAGAGTACCGGCGGTTGTAAAATCTCTCGTATGACTGCTTGGCTCGCTGGTCATTGTTTCTCACTTTCTCAAGATCGGGCCAGGTAGGTCTTAGATTTTCCTTGAAGGTTGGCAGGGTCGTGCGTAGACTCCGTCCCATCATGAGTTTTGCAGGGCTCTCTCCTGTAGGCTCTGTTGGGGTTGAGCGATATGTTAGAAGTGCCAGGTGAGGGTCGTCCTGTTTCAGAATGGCTTTGGCTGTTTGGACTGCACGTTCAGCCATACCGTTGGACTGGGGAAAATGAGGGCTGGAAGTGACATGCTGAAAGTCAAACTCTGCCGCAAATCTCTTAAACAGTTCAGCAGAGAACTGTGGCCCATTATCCGTCCTGACCTCCTCTGGTATTCCCCAACGACTGAAGGTGCTTTTCAGCTTCTCAATAACAGTTTCACTGTTTGTCTTTGGCAGATTAAGAACTTCAAGCCATCTTGAAAAATAGTCAATGATGACGAGGTATGTATGTCCCTTGTACTCACAGAGATCAGCTGCAATTTTCTGCCATGGGAGCTCCGGGAGGGTGTGGTTATTAAGGGCTCCTTTTCTGGCTCGGTCGGTTGATGTTGCAGTGTTGACATGACTGTATAAGTTCTCTCACGTCGTTACCAATGCCTGGCCACCAGATGGCGGTTTTGTAGCGCTGTCTACATTTTGTCAGCCCCTGGTGACCCTGATGTATTCTCTGGAGCATATCATCACGCATGCTGCATGGAATCACGATCTGTGTTCCGCGTCTCAGGACTCCATTCAGCTCACTCAGTGCTGAGCGCTCAGGAAAGTACTGCTTGGCTGACATAGCTATGTTTTAATGTGGTTGGGCCAACCATTTCTTATGTATTTCAGGATGACTTGCAACTCACCATCCCTCTCTGTCTGATCTTTGATCTGCTCCAAGACTGGCTTCCTCACTCCCACACTCTCCTCTATAGCATCCACATATGCCTGGACGTCCTGTTCCAAGTCATTTGGCTCTGTGTTCTGTAACGGGTGTCTTGACAGTGCATCAGCAGCGACAAGGTTTTTTCCTGGAACATACACTGCCACGGGATTAAACTTCATCAGTCTAATGAGAAGGCGCTGGCAGCGGAGAGGTGTAGTGTCCAAGTCTTTTAAGTTGATTAATGAGACCAAGGGCTTGTGGTCTGTGTAGAGTTTGTATGACTCCACACAGATACTGGTAAAAACGCTCTGAAGCCCACACGCCAGCCAGACATTCTTTCTCTATCTGGGCATATCTTTGTTCGGCGCCAGTCAGGGTCCGAGAACGGAATGCCACTGGCTTCAGTATCCCTTCGTGCTCCTGTAACAGTAGGCCTCCGAGGCCATAGCTACTTGCATCAGCGCCACAACTGTGGGTCTCTTGGGGTCAAAGTAGGCCAACGCTGGGGCTAATGAGATCAGAGCTTTTACCTCAGAGAAGGCCTGGTCTTGTCGAGGGCCCCAGGTCCATACTCTGCTGGATTTAAGCAGGTCATTTAATGGCTATAGACAGGTAGACAGGTTTGGCAGGTAGCGACCTATGTAATTCACCATACCCAGGAAGCGTCGTAACTCCTCAATGTTTGTGGGGGCGTTCATGCCTGTGATGGCAGAAACTCTTGCTGGGTTTGGCCTGATGCCTTTGCTCACCACATGACCCAGAAACTCCAACTTTGGTTGCGACAGCTTGCATTTCTCCTTATTGAGCTTAAGACCAGACTTCCTGATGGACTCCAGCACTTTGCTGAGTCTCATATCATGCTGCTCCTGTGTTTCTCCAAAAACCAAAATGTCATCCATGTAGACTATCACGCCTTCATGCCCTTGCAGTAGCTCTGACATTTTCCTTTGAAATATTTCAGGCGGATGTGATGCCAAATGGTAATCTTTTAAAACAGTACCTGCCCAGTGGGGTGATGAATGTCGTCAGCAGAGCGCAGTCCTCAGCTAAGGGGATCTGCCAGAACCCACTGGCGGCGTCCAAACTTGAGAAGACAGTACTTCCTGCGAGCTTGGGGAGAAGATCATCGATTGTGGGCAAGATATACTTTTCACGCTCCACACATTCGTTCAGTCTCTTTAAGTTAACACAAATTCTGGGTTTGTTGTTTTTCTTCATGACTGGAACCATGGGTGCGCACCATTGTGTTGGCTGAGTAACTTTTTCTATAATGCCCATTGTCTCCATTCGTTTTAGTTCTTCCTCCACTTTGGGTAATAGTGGGACTGGGACACGTCGTGGTGTGGCTACACTGTAGGGTTTGGTTCCATCTTTGAGCAAGATCCTCACAGGGTCCCCCTTTAATAAGCCTACATCACCAAAAACATTCACTTCGTCCAGCTTTACGTGTTTAATCAGGCCTAACTTGGTGGCGGTAGCTCGGCCTAGTAGATTGTCCCCACGTGACTTGACAACAACTACTCTGAAGTAGCAGTACTGCAGCTTGTCTTTGATTTCAGCTTTTATTTTGGCCATAAACTGTCCTTTTGTGGTCACAGTGCCACCCGGGCTGCCTAGTGGTGGTCCTTTCATGGGTTTGAGATGAGGCTTTTCCTTTAGGCTATCATATGTAGCTTCTGTAATCACTGATGTATCAGCTCCGGAGTCTATTTTGAATGTCACAGGGGTGTTTGCAATGTTCATTACAGTGTACCATGGTGGCTCATCCTCTGTGATTACCTCGTTCACTGTCGTTTTAGCCTCAGTGAGTGAACCCAAGAATACTGGGTATTCCTCGTTTTCATCTTTACAGTTGCTGACAGTTATTTCCTGCACACTCTTTGTGTAACATGCTACTGCAAAATGACCCATTTTCTTGCACTTGTTACATCTTTTCCCTTTCGCTGGACACTGCTCCGAATCACCGTGCTCCCTGTTGCATCTCCCACACTTCTTTACATTCTCATTCCTTTGTTTGTGTGTTTTTGCTGCACTGGCACTGTAGCCTCGCTCTTACTTCTGAATGTCTTCACCTCATCTACATTAGCTGAGCTAGATCGTTCTTGATTCTGTCCTTTAATGAGTTCGTAATGTCTTGCCATTTCTACTGCACTTCGCAGAGTTAAATCATCCTTCATTTGCAGCTTTTGAGATAGCGCTGCATCACGAATCCCGATCACTATTCTGTCTCGCAGCTGCTCCTCTTTCTGAGCTCCAAAGTCACAGTTTTTGGCTAACTCATACAGCTGTCTGATAAAAGCCTCCACGCTCTCACCTGCAAGCTGTCCCTTTGAATGGAATTTAGCCCTTTCATAGATGACGTTACGTCTCGGTATGAAATGTTCATCAAACTTAGCAAGCACCGAGTCATAATTTCCTGCATCCTCTGCATTGGCGAAGGTGAATGATTTGAATATGTGCTCAGCCTCTGCCCCCATCGAATAAATCAAAGCGCTAACCTGCACAGATTCATCGTCCTTTGTTAGCTTGGTAGCCTCCCTGTACCGCGAAAACCTTTGTCTCCAATCCGGCCAGGTGGCGGGATTCGTAAAATCCAGCGGGTCCGGAGGGCAAAACTTTGCCATGGCGATGCACAAAGTCGTCCAAAGTTGCTCAAAGCAATCAGTCAGATCCACCTCTCACCTTCAGTTTGACTTCTGACACCATGTGGCGTTTTCATACGCTCTCTGAGATAATATTCTTATCAGCAGGATGAATGACGGACATTTGTCTGCTCGGCTGTCAAAACTTTATTGACAGGTTTCAACAATGACAACTGTTTGGCGTCTGCGCGCATGCGTAGTCTAGCCTTACAAAACAGGCTATCTTTATTTAACTCACTTCACATGACAGTAAGTGTAAGCCACAAGGTATTGGGACACTGTTTAGGAGAGGGGTGTCTTTTGTTGTACTAATTACCTCTATATTCCCACATTATTAAAGCAGCAATTTTGAACACCAAACCAATCACTAACCACTGTGGAGGTAGATTTAGTTAACATACATGTTTTAAATAAAGGAGCAGCGGTCTAGGTAAACAAACATATATATATATATATATATATATATATACACACATAGATAGATACATAGATTGATATCATTGATATAAATCATTGATATAAATTGTGAACAAACTGGGTCCTAAGTAGGGCCCGACCGATACATCGGCCACCCGATATAATCAGCTGATTATAGCCCTTTTCAAAGTATTCAACGACCTTCTGGTGGCAAGAGATAAGTTTAACCGTGACTGTTTTATTGTGATTATGACGGAAATCTGGCTTTATTGGCTTGTTCCCGACACGGAAGCTAAGCTAACTAGCTAAAGAGCTAACTAGCGTCATCACAGCTCCTCAAAGTCTACATCATCATCAGCAGACTCCTTCAGGGGAGGCTTCATCGTAGCTGGGGACTTTAATCAGGCTGTTTAAATAAGTTTGTGAAATATGTGCAGTGTCCCCCAAAATATTTTGATTTCCTCACGCACTTTAACTCATGTTTACAATAAGAAAGTGGTTCTACTTGAACTAAAACTTGCCTCTGATAAACTAATGAGGACTGAAAGGCAGATGTGACAAAGAGTTAATAAATAATCTATATATTTACATTTTTAAAAAGGTAATTTGTTTTATTTTGCAGGAATTTGCCTCAGTTTAGCATACTCTTTTATATTGTACTTGAAAGCTGCAGAGAAGAAAAATAAAAGATGCCTATGAAAAGAATGTTGCCTTTAGTGTTTTTGTTCCTTTCCTGTTAAAACTTTTTAAAAGTTTGTCCTATCTGTACTATAATCTTCCTCAATTTTCATCAACAAGAAGTACAAGATACAGAATGACTCTTGTTTAAGGTGATATAATTAATTTGCCAGAAGTTCAGAACATTTTTGGACGTTTTTGTACTCCAAATTTGCTCTCTGGTGTAAAGTTTAACAAATATTGAAGGCGAAAGTATTGTGTATACATACATATATATATATATATATATATATATATATATATATATATATATATATATATATATATATATGTATATATATACACATATATATACATATATATATATATATATATATATATATATATATATATATATATATATATATATTTATTTATTTATTTATATATGTATAGATAGATAGATCGATATATAGATATATATACAGTTGTGCCCAAAAGTTTACACCCCCCAGCAGAATTTCAGATTTTTTGGCCTTTTCTCAGAAAATATGAATGGTAACACAAAAACCTTTCTGTCACTCATGGTTAGTGGTTGAGTGAAGACATTTATTGAAAAAAAGATGAGTTTACTCTTTTTAAATCATAATGACAAAAAAACTTCCAAATTGACCCCGTTCAAAAGTTTACCCCCCCCCAGTTTTTATTACCTTGTGTTTCCCCCTTTAACATCTATAACAGCTTGAAGTCTTTTGTGGTTGTTGTAGATGAGGGTCTTTATTTTCTCAGATGGTAAAACTGCCCATTCCTCTTGGCAAAAAGTAAATTCTTGGGCTATCTTGCATGAACTGCACATTTGAGATCTCCCCAGAGTGGCTCAATGACATTGAGGTCAGGAGACTGAGATGGCCACTTTAAAACCTTCACTTTATTCTGCTGTAGCCAATGGCAGGTTGATTAGGCCTTGTGTTTTGGATCATTGTCGTGTCGGAATGTCCAAGAACGTCCCATGTGCAGCTTCTGGGCCGATGACTGTAAATTTTACTCCAGTATTTTCTGATAACATGCTGCATTCGTCCTTCCATCAATTTTGACCAATTTTCCTGTGCCTTTGTAGCTCACATCCCCAAAACATCAGTGATCCACCTCCGTGTTTCACAGTAGGATTGGTGTACCTTTCATCATGGGCCTTGTTGACTCCTCTCCAAATGTAACGTTTATGGTTGTGGCCAAAAAGTTCAATTTTGGTCTCATCACTCCAAATATCTTTGTTCCAGAAGTTTTGAGGCTTGTCTCTGTGCTGTTTGGCACATTGTAAACCGGATATTTTGTGGCATTTCAGAAATGGCTTTTCTGGCGACTTTATGCAGCCCATGTTTCTTCAAGAGTCTCCTTATTGTGGATCTTGAAACATCACTCCAATTTTTTTTCAGAGAGTCCTGTATTTCAGCAGAAGTTTTTGAGGTTTTTCTTTGCATCTCTAACAATTGTCCTTGCAGTTAGCTGAAATTTTTGTTGGTCTGCCTGACTGTGGTTTGGTTTCAACAGAATCCTCTCTCCTTCTTAATTAGAGTTTTAACAGTGCTTCTTGGCATCCTCAGTTCCTTAGATATCTTTAAAATCCTTTTCCTGTTTTATACAGTTGAAATACCTTTTGCAGATCTTTCGACAATTCTTTTGCTTTTACCCATGACGCAGAAACCAGAAACTTCAACGTAGCACTGAGTGAAAGATGCAGTGTCTGTCAGGAGCTCAGAAACTCACTGAGCTTTCATACACACACACAGTTTTAATAGATCACAGTGAGGATGGTTACCTTTAGTAGACATTCAAACCCATTTGTGTCAAATTTTGTGCATGTTATCAGGCCAAAACTGCCAGTGTAAACTTTAGAACAGGGTCATTTTTGAAGTTTCTGTTGTCATTAATAATCTTTTTTCAATAAATGTCTTCACTCAACCACTAACCATGAGTGACAGAAAGGTTTTGTGTTATCATTCATATTTTCTGAGAAAAGAAAATATCTGAAATTCTGCTTGTAAACTTTTGGGCACAACTGTATTTTACTAGTCCAACTGGAAAGAGCCAATAGGAAGTGATTGGGGATGACAGAACTTATCAAAAGCATATTCAGCTGGGGAGTGGACAATTGTTCCATCAATCGCATTCATTCCAGCCAATCAGAATGTGAGCTACTGTAAAAACAAACTATCGCCAAAACCTGTCAGAAGTAAAGTGAAACTATCCTTTCTGAAGTCTGTGGTGTTGATATGTTTTATTTGATTCAGAAATATGAAGAGCTAAAAAAAAAACATTACTGAAGCTGTTAGCGTCTATGCTAATTTCTGTACGAGCAGTCACTCTTTCCCCTCACTTGAACTGTGTCGCTTTGGGAAGCTCTTTTGTAGATTTGTTGCAACATGGATCTGCCTGAATACAGAAACTGAATTAGACAGATCCAGCTGCTCTGCAAAGGTTATGCATGGATGATATTTGCCAATAGCAATATTAGACAGATACAAAGAAGTAAGGGAATATAAAAGATCAAAATCAACATCACTGATTTGATTAATGCAGGGAGAACTGACAAAAGTTACATTCAGACTGTGAATAACATTAGACTGCTGGTACACGGTGAAACTTTAAATTAACTTAAAAAATCAGATGATTTTTTAATCATTAGTCTTCTTCTAACTTTATTACTTCATTTTTTAAGTAGCTCTGATGGAATTCAGCATTAAAGGGAGTATAGTTAAAGTTAATCCTACTGATCTCAGTAAAATACAGTGTAAAAGAAACCAGTCTGCTTCATTTCAAATATATTTTGCTTTTGTTACTCTCTGGGTAAAAATGATTGCTGTGTAACTTTTATTATTGTAAACTATATTTCACAAAAAATATTTTAAAGGAATAACTTTTTGTCACTCTTCAACTGGTGTTCACACTGACTTTGAAACATAAGATCTGAGTCAAAAGGATTCAGAAACGACAAAAACAGGCAACTGCACACTGTACTGAACACTTGCCACTGGCTCAGTCAAAACCAAATTATAAAGACTGCCTGTAATCCCAATGCTGTTCTTTTGGTTTGTTTTATGCTAAAATTAATTAACTGTCAAGAGCCCCATCTGCAGCATAGAGCCAGTTTCCATGTAAGTTCTGTCCTCACAGTAGCACATCTGGCCAGAGTAGTTATAGCTGTGAGCTGACTCCTTTCTGAATGCAGCCTAAAAATGTTGTCCCTACCTTCAGTATCTGGCTCCTTAATGGTTTTGAGGCTGTTCTGTCCCTGGTTGATGGAGCTGAACTGTTGTTTGTCTTCATAGATACATGGCTGTAGAGCACACTGAGGCTTCGGCTGGTCTGTCTCCACAGAGCATGGACCACTGGTGATACTGGTCCAGGCACTTCACCTACATGATGCATTACAGTGTTAACAAAAGCACAGTTTCTTGTTAGAAAGGCTGAAAAATGTAGTTTCTTCCATTACCTTGTGTGCTCATTGGGACATTCATTAAGGTTTCAGTTGGAGACACTTGAGTGTCATCAGTTCGTCAGCTCTGAAAACTTGTGGCTTGTGTCAGAGGTTCTAAAACAAAAAAGACAATTAACCAATGAACTAAAAACAAAAACAAAATATATATGTATATATATATTTATATATATATATATACACACACACACACATATATATGTGTAGATATGTGTATATATATATGTATATATGTGTATATATATATGTATACATATATATATATATATGTATACATATATATATATATGTATACATATACATATATATATATATATATATATATATATATATATATATATATATATGTATATATATATATATATATATATATATATATATATATATATATATATATATATATATATATCATTACTGCATTAAGGTTTGATCTTTGGGACATACCTGTCTGGCTTGTGATGGAGTCGCTGGGTAAAATAGAGTCCTGAAGCTTTGGTTTGTCATCAGTCGCCTCTTGTCAATTGGGTCTGTTGATAAGGCCCATTTTCTTTAAGGTGAAACATTGTATGTGTTAAATGATGTTTCTATGGAGCATAGTCAATACAACAGATGACTCATCAAGATTATTTACCTGAGACAAACAGGAGGGCTCTGAATTCTTTTCATTCTCCTGGATGAATCCTACAAATATTTGGAATAAACTATCTTGTGCATGAAGATTGCTGGTTCAACTTTGTGTGTCAACAATGATTTTTTTGTGAACAGTTTGAATGCTGCATGGTGTTCTCCAGGCACTGAGTTTCCTCACGGATCAAGAGCCAATTGACGGTTACATGGCGACTAAACTGCCCACAGATGTGAGTGTAAGCATAAATGTCATGTCATGTCCCTTGATTTTAATATTAGCTGACTGGGTGACTGTAACCCGCCTCTTCAATGTTAGCTGGGATAGGCTCCAGATACAAAGAAAAAAGGGATAAGCAGTATGGATAATGGATGGATATTACAGAGACAGTACAAAACAGAGTATCCCTGCTGCTATCATTGAACTAAATAAGCTGTTGCATTTTTTTCACAGACATATTTTTCTTTGATGGTCTCATGTCCTGCAGAATCAATTATCTTTGCTTTGACATTATTAAAAACAGACTGAGGTTAATAGCTATACAGAGTCCAACATGTTTGTTTTCTCCTGTCACAGTTAACACCACGACTGTTTGAAAGTCCGCTCCATGGCTTGTAATTTCCCATCAGACATTGTTTAGCAAAAAGGAGCTACATCAGTTTTTCCAGCGATTAAATGTTTTTTTATTCAGTTTATATCAACTTGCAACAGACACCCAAGACATAAACAGTGAAACACACCAACATTGGACCTTTAAATCCCCTATATGTTTTACCTGACTTTGGCCATGAAGTTAAGTCTTTGTATTTAAAGTGTTTATATTAGCTAATATCTTTGCACAATAGCCTTGGGTATTGATCTTTTTAAACAATCTTATGGTTTTAATCATGAATATTTCAAACTGAGTTTCTTCCCCAAGTGTTGTCCTGTTTGGTAATTTGTGTATTGTATTTGATATCTCTATCTCTATGACAGCAAAGACCCAGCAACCTGAACATATTGTACAACTCAAAGAATCTATTTAACATCACATGTTTTAAACAGTGGTGGACAAAGTGCACCGCCTAAATATTAAGTAAAAGTATAGATCCTGGTTAAATTTGACCCCAGTCCAAGTGAATAGCTTTAACTAGACTGACTGTGTGCCATTCCTCTATGAAGCATTTTGATTGTTGACTTATACCTTTTCCACTCTGCCTTTAGTTACACTTGGCTCTGCTCCTGCCATTCCTGCATCAAATATATCTCAAGATCTCTGGACCAAGATCAACTCTCATCTCTGTATCAGGGACTGCCAGCTAGTCTGCCTCTCAAACTCACCTGTCCTACTGAACCCCACTCTAAACCAGTGGTTCCCAACCTTTTTAGACATTTTACATCACAAGTTTCTCACAGACACTAAACATTTTTTTGCTAAAAAAAATGTTTTTTGTTCATATAATAGTTTATATCTATCTATATATCTATATATATCTATATATATCTATCTATCTATCTATCTATCTATCTATCTATCTATCTATATATATCTATATATATATATCTATATATATATGTGTGTGTGTGTACATATATATATATACATATATATATACATATATATACATATACATATATACATACATATGTAACAGGTTGAAGATATATTATTTATATTAGTGAAATTCCTGCTAGAATCATAGTCTCCATATATATGGTTTCTCCTGTAATGAGCAGTGATTAGCGCCATCTGCTGGTAGATGTCAGGTCACAAATAGAGTCCTGAAGCTGTCTGTTCTGTAGCCTGCTGTTGATGGTAAGGCAGACTCAGTCTTTCTGCACAATATCGTTATAAAATACACTAAAGTTAAAGTGTTAATTCTTTGATAATACACAGGTAGCAACGGTTAAAATGCTGTCTGTTTTGATTTTTGTTTTGTGTCTGTTGTAATTCGTCACGTTAGTGGTATGGTTTATTTCATGACAAGCAACTGTATTCTTTCCTGTAGATTTCATGTGCCAGTGGAGTGCTAACTACATGCTGTGTGTCTTGATATGCTCATTGCAGGTAAATGTTGTTGCACTAACTGTTTTGTATTCACTGTAATAAGTCAGGCGTTTACATAGATGCATTGAAACTTGTTGCACTGTCCGCCATTATTGGGACCACGTGCGCCGCAGTATTTTCTATTCACCACTAGAGGGAACTGAATGGCATATTATTCATTTCTTTTTTAAATGTCCCTGTTTTATGTTTTTTATTTACTTTGTTCATTTTCTATAAAAAGTACAAAAGATATGATGCTGGTTAAAACAAATTAAGATATATTGTATTAAATTCATTGTAAAAGCAGTCCACTATCCATCACATGGTAAAATACCTAATGTTAAAGCCATTACAAGAAGTATTGTAAAAATTCATCTTGCAATGTTTTCATGATAATGGAAGAAAAGATTAGCATGTTATGTACTGTCAGCAGTTCTGTAGCCCGCTGCTGATGATTTCATGTGCCAGTGGAGGTGCTAACTACATGCTGTGTGTGTTGATATGCTCATTGCAGCCTGCTGCTGCACATAAAGAACCCCATCATCCCAGACGTGCCTCAGTGTGTTTTACCTGACTATGGTTACATATATATATATATATATATATATATATATATATATATATATATATATATATATATATATAGATATATATATGTATATATTTTTAATAAACCTTAATTTTTTAATCAACACTATATATAATGTATACTATTATGGATGAGGCAGGAAAGTTAGGTTGAGAATTTTTATATCCTAGTCAGGATATGTATATTCAGTGGAGCTTATATGTACAAGGCTGCAAATTAATACTGAACAAATAACTCAAACAATTAATTATGAAAGAGCTGCAGCATCTTAAACCAGCAACAATGAACATTTTAAAGATAAACCACAGTGCTTCAGTTTCAGCTTCAGAGTTTTTCATGTCTTTTTATGTATTGACTGTGTTTCTAACTCACCATATTTAATGACCTGAGCCTGCACGCCGCTGCAGCCTATCAAAGTCAGGTGCTGTGGTGGAAGATCATCTCATCTCAGTAACATCCGGTCGAGAGGTCTTGACTTCATGCACACAAGGGCACTAAATCCAGCCAAACAAAACGTGCTTCCAAAAGGAACCAGCAGTTTTAAAAGCACACAGTGAGATCTCTGGATACTCATCTCTTGCTGCAAACCAGAAATCCTCCACTGCCACTGCTAATGCAATCCTGATTTTTGTCACATGAAAGTTCAATCAGCTGTTCAACATGGCACATCCATATTCTCACAGTAATGGGTCCTCACCCATTCAAACTTTGACATGTCCAAGTAAATAAGTGGCAAAGTGATCTTATTTCAGGTACATCTCCTTTGTGGGCACTTATATGCTGTTTTCTGTTAAAACTGGCTCAGCTAAAGAGCAGTTTGACTTCAAAAGGCTTTTCTCCAGTATGTTTTGAATCCATCAATACGGTCACTCATCTGCATAATATTCTTGTTCTTCCCTGCATGCTGATGTCATTTAATTTTCCAAAGATGTCTGTCACATATGCAAGGAGACACATCTTTTGCTGGTCACACAGAAAGTCGATAAAATCAGTATTTTTCACATCCATGGAAAATGGCAACAGTTCATTTCTCAGCCTGAAAAAGCTCAACACATTACCTCTAGACAACCACAGTCTGTGTGAAAAGTAAATTGTCATATTCAGAGCCCATGTCAGCATAGTTTTGCAAACAGACGTCACAGAGGATGTGGCTTGATGTAGTTCACCATGGTTACAACCTGCTGTAGTATGCCCGCATAGGTTCACTCAGTTCTTTGGATGCCAGTTGCTCACTGAATCATGCAGTGATTCCATTTTGCAGAACCCGCTGCATGATCAGTGTCTGCTAGGGGTGGGCGATACTAGGAATTTTGGTACCGATCCGATGCCAAGTAAATACAGGGATAGTATCGCCGATGACAATACCGATTGATACTTTTACAATGTAATGATCATTGAATAATTTTGTAATTTTGCCTTGAGTTGGTTGATTATGATTATGGTAAAACACAGCACAAAGATTTTAGGCAATAAAAATACTTTTTATTAATGAAGCACAACAGTAGAACATATTTTTAACTGTATAAAAGTAATAAATTGTTCCAGCTGAAAAAAAATCACAAGTGCAAAATAACAGCAGCAATGTAAAAAATATATAAATGTAACAATGTCATCATCACAACAAAAATACCTTCCATTGCACAAATAAAGTGTAAACTACAGTTAACCTTTGGCTTCCTGCTCACAAAGCCCTCGTTGTCCTTTTGGCTCTGTTTCCATATTGACAACAGATTTATATTTTGTTCAGGAACAGGAACATGTTGACATAGAGGAGAGAGGGCACCGTTTTGCCGGTCACAGGAAAATAAGTAAAGCGACATAAGAGAAACTGCAGAATCGATCTCATCACGCTGATGACAATACCGATACTCAGCTTAATCGAACTATCATATAAAGATCGTAACGCCTAGTTTGCAGGCCAGTTTGGTAGACGGCGCCCAGCAAAACCATAGGCTAGGAAATGTTGTGTTTTTCCATATAATTTTGAAGTGTATCATACATTGCTTTGGCAGTCTCGTGTTCAGGAAGAAAAGACAATAAAAATATCCTCGTGAATATTCTCATGCAATGTAACGAACAAATGTAAAGCATGTGCATTTTTCCTTCTGTGCTTACATCCATTTGAAACATAAGCAAAGATCTTTCTGTTAGCGTGCTCTCTTGGTCATTAGCACAACAATTCTTCTTTAACTGTATAAAGTAATATTGTTCCAGTTTTGAGCTCACAAGTGCATAACCAGCTGTAATATTAATGTCTCAACAATGCTATGTGGCTTCATACCTTTGCTAGAGGTAGCACCTCAAAGATGCTTTCAGTGCCCGCTCACTGACTGTCATAGCCTTTTTAAAGTATATCCGCTTTATTCAGCTCTGCATTTCTGAAACAGATATTGGTTTGCCGACATGTTCTCTGTGTGTTGTCTCAAAATGTCTTTTCAGTTTGTTAGGTTTCATACTCTCCGCAGACAGTATGCTACGATACTCAACTTTCGGGTTTTCCTCGTTGCTTCGATGATGCTCGTAAATCCATATTGAAGGAAACTTTCATCATACTTTCTCTGCCTTTTGGGTGTCTGTTTCTCATTTTCTTCTGGAAATGTCCTGGCTGGGCAAGGCAGGCGAAGAAATCTTTCCATTTTCAAAGCAGGTTTTCTGACTCTGACTGTGTCCTGTTTGAAATACTGAAATCAGTCACGTGATCAGGTGACCAAGACCTGCCGCTCAGATATTATATACTACATTTTTTAAACTTTTTTTTAATTATTATTATAATAATAATAATTATTACAAGGGAAAATGTGTGGTGTTTTGATTTAAATGAAATATATATTCAATCATTAAAAAATATATTAGTATTTTTTAATCTTTTTTTTTTTTTTTTATCAATTGCTGGAAATTCCAGGCGACCCCATTTGAATTCAGGCGACCCCACATGGGGTCGCGACCCCAAGGTTGAAAAAAGACTGCTCTAAACCAATTATTTCTTCAGACTGTCTTAATTTTTGTAAATAAAGATTATTTGAACATAGCAAGTCTGTGTTCTGCTCTTGAGTTTCTAGTTAGCTTAAAATTAGCTGAAATTCAAATCTACTTTAGTATTGTCTACCAGTGGTCTTAAATGTTTGTTTTTAAATGGTCTTGGCCTACCCCTTGAAATTGTTTGGTTTAGTAGCTGGAGGTGTCACATGATATGGAGCAGGCATTAGAGGTTGGCACGTTCACAAAACTAATGTAATTTTTAAGGAGAAAAACTAGGCTTTGAGGAATAACAGTAAACTGTATAGTCCTAGTGTTGACAGGGTTCTTGGAATATGATAAATTGTTTTTATTATTTTGTGGGCCCATTTCGAATGGAGAGGTAAACTCCTTTTGTTTGCCACAGAAGTAAATAATCAGTGATTTGTGATATTGTACACACTAAACACATTAAGCCATATTAAATCTAGGGAAAATGTCACTTCAAACATTGCTCATTTTGAGGTAGGACAAGATAGAAAACATAAAAGTGTTCCTGGAACAGTGAATTGATCAGTTCTATTTCCCCCAGAACAATGTCATTGCTAAAGACCATCATGGAAATCACTTAATTATCTCCTTCATTAAATCTTAGACAGTAATATTTAAATGAAAACTCCACTCTGTGTGAAAAGAAACCACAAGCTGAGAGTCAGGTCTGTAGCTAAGGCTTTGTGGCTGTTATGATGAGTGGACATCTTGGAAATGGCAGAGTTAATCTATTATTAATAACCCTTTGAGAAACATTTATGATGTAGATGGACGACACAGCAGTGTTATTCTGACAGCTTTGAGAAGGTAAGATGTTGAATTCTTACTTCTTTTATAAACCATATCTATGTAAGGCATTGTTGGTTTAACTGTTCACACAAAAGGAAACACACCAAAAGTATTTAAAACTAAAAGCAATTTTTCATCTTCATTCATATATGAAACATGCTATTGGAGAGACAAAATGCACAAACAGAGACCGAAACATCCTTGATGTACCTTTTTCCTCACTGCTCCGTGGATGACAGCGGTTTCATAACAATCATCTCTTACCTTTAATGCATGTTGTCTGGGTTGCTTATCTGTCGTCAAGGTTTTCCTGCAGATACATCCATCAGTGACTGTTAGCTTTTGGCACTGGATGAAACCACATCATAAAGGCTCTGAAAAACCCCCCATCCCATCTCTGTGTGGTGTGAGGTCTCGTGTGCCTGAGTGTGTGAATAAATATGAGCAACTGTATTTAATCTACATTTCAAACATTTTTGTTTTTAATGAAAGCAAGATTTTTGATAAATGATGGTAGTGAGTATAGTTTATGCATAATATTTGAATGGAAAAGATAACATTTTAAAACTATATTTACTCTTTATCTCAGTTCTGTAATGTTTTAATGAAAACATGCTGTACACTGACATACTAAACAACAGAATCTTTGCATACCTTTTTGCATATAAGACCTGATGCCACCTTTTAGGTATGAGATAAAATGGTACCTGTCTCTTGGAAACATAAAGAATAGAATAAAATTTGGACTTTGGACTACTTTACCGGTGGCTTTAAACTGCTCTTTGGTGAGGGATTTTAGTGCGTGAGTGGTTGCTTGTCTCTATAAGTCCACCTTGTGATTGGCTAGCGATCAGTTTAGAGCGCACCTGCTACACAGAAAGGAATGAAGCAGTGTAGATTGATGGACAAATGTGAATGGTTTGCTTTGTATCACCTCAGTATTGTCTCTCATAACTTAATGTTTCATTTTGAAATATTTCAATGAATGTAAAAACCTAACTTTCAGTGAAGTTTGGATATTTTGTAAAATGTCAATATAAACAGAATACAACGATTTGCATGTCCTTTTCAACACATATTCAATTGAATGTATTACTAGACAACATATTTGACGTTCAAGCTGCTAAACTTATTAAACATACAACGTGCTCTAATAAGCTGAAACAGGGAGCAACAAAGACCGAAAAGGTTGAGGAGTGTTCAAAAACTCCTGTTTCAAACATTTCAGTGGTGATATATGCAATTTTGAGTGCGGCTCACCACTTTGTGAGCAAACAGTCCAACAGTTTAAGGAAAATGTTTCTTAACCTACTATTACAAAGGCATTTAGAGATTTAATCATCTACAGGCCATAATATTATCAAAAGATCCAGAGAATCAGAGACATCTCTGCATGTAAACAGCAAAGCCAAAAACTAACACTGAATGCCAGTGACCTGTAGTCCCTAAGATGACAACAAACAAAAAACCAACGTCATCTGTAAAGGAGATCATCAGGTGGACTCAGGAGAACATCAGAAAACCATTGTCAGTTAACACACTTTGTCGCAAATAGCAAAGCAAAAGCCAAATAACAGCAACACCCAGAAACACCACGTTCTCTTTGTCTGAGCTCATCTGAAATGGACTGGTGTAAAGTGGAAAAGTGTGATGTGGTGTGACATGTCCACAATTTTAATTGTTTTTGGAAATTGTGGACATCATGTCCTTTGGCTAAATAGGAAAAGGACCATCCAGATTGTTACCAGAGCAAGGTTCAAAAACCAGCATCTGTGATGGTATGGGAGTGTGTTTGAGCCCTTGGCATGGGTAACTTGCACATCCACATTTATGCTAAAAGGCACATAAAGGTTTGGGAGCATCATATGCTGCCATCCAAGTGACATCTTTTTCAGGGACATCTCGGCCTATTTCAGAAAGACAATGCCAAATTGCATTCCGTAGGTGTTATACCATCATGGCTTTTTAGTAAAATAGTGGGGGTGTTACTTTTTTGCAGTGTAATGCATGTATCACATTAAAATGAACCAATTGCAAAAACACAAAACAAAAAGAACTAGGAATTTTATCAGGTGAAATATTAAATAACTTGTCTTTATGGTGTATTCAATAGAATGTAGGGTTAAAAGAATAAGAAAATATCTGGACTCTACTTGCACTTTATCGTTTTCACAAAACGTCCTAACTTCATTGGAATTAGGACCAAGGTACATTTTATCAGTCTGTTTCCTGGGTGTAAAAGACTTGAGCAGAAACAAGAAATCAAGCTGTTTTCCGTTTTTCCGTTTTGTGCAAAACATGAAAAAAACAAGAAACGGCTCATTTTTTCGTTTTTGTGTTTCGCGCAAATAAACAAAAAAAGGCCGTTTTTGTTTTTTAGTTTTCACACAAAAATTGATGATTCCACTCAATATTTCATTTAGTTAGTGGGCGGGGCTTTGAAGCCCTACAGTGCTGTGCCCTTCACAATAAAACTCCTCTGGCAGGCATGGAGAACCACTTTCAGTGCATTGTCTGTATTTATTCCAAATCAACACAAGTGGTGTACACAGTACAGGATTTACACGGAAGTAATCCTTCTATTGATTGAGAGAGAGAGAGGACTTTTTATCAGGGATAAAACACACAAGACAAGATCGAGGAGGCACGCTGAAAGTAGGCATGTAAATGACCCGCAGGTGTTGCCGTGCCATAACGATGCCATCAATCATCCCTAAATGTCCAAGTGATCCATACATGGATGATGATACATAAATGATACTCATATATATATATATATATATATATATATATATATATATATACACACACACACACATATATATATATATATATATATATATATATATATATATATATATATATATATATATATATATATATATATATATATGTATATATATATATTTTTTTTTTTCATTTAAATTAACTATGATTCACACAGGTAGGCCTATACATCCTATCTGAATCAGCACTGACCTATATTGATGTTTTAATCAGTTTTGTGATCATCAAATACCCCTTGATGTACAGAATAAATAGGCACATCTTGTCAAAAATAACTATAAAAAAGCTAAAAATAAACTATAAATATTGGACTACACTCATTGGGCTAGAATTTTTGCTGAATTGATGTCACTGTGCTGAAGTAAGTATCTGGTGTACCATGGATGTTAATCTTTCTTATTTCACAAAGGTCATCTCTGAAAGAAATACTAACATTGAATTTTACACTGTAGTTTTAATGTCATGCTCATGAATCGCAGTAGTTTCGGGTACATTTTTGTTATACAGTTTATTATTCACGAATAAAAAATGAACTCATAATGCCTACGATCTGTAAGTTACATACAGTAAGTGGGGGGCTTTCGTTGGCACGTGCAGCATCTATGCTCTGCCAGCAGAGGTCGTACTTCACCATCAACTTTCTAGGATGTTCAAAAAGTGCCTCCGTGTTTAGGTTGAAGGACTAAGCTGTTTTCTGCATTCACGTCAGTTGTGATCAAGCGTTTGTCACATCGAAGATCGGATGTTAATCTCTGTACTGTTTAATTGAAAATATTATGTTTGAGTCGATTGTTTTATTGCAGTATTGTTAGTTACAACAGGCTAGATTGTTAGCTATACATTCATTCACCTCGGCCAACTGGTTAATGTATAGGCTATATCTTTATATTTGGTTTACAGTTTTTACCACACGTGTTTCAACTTAAATACATCATCAGATGAAAAGCCACTCTACCACTTAATAGTGGAACAAATCAGAGCAGGGTCAGGAGCGGGGCAAATGAGCGGGCCCTATAAACACAAATAAAAAAGCTCATGATGATATTTTTACAGCATCCACATGCCCGCAAAACAATAGTGGGGCTTACAAGCTTCGGCACCACGGAGAGCGACTTTTTGCACAAAACAGAAAAACTGGAAAACAGCTTGATTTCTTGTTTCTGCTTGTCTTTTATACCCAGGAAACAGACTGATAAAACGTACCTTGGTCAGACCAGTTACACATCACCATAGCTGTCATCTCAATTTATATAATTGACTCAGTTAAAGTTATTTCACCTATGTCTCATAAAATAGTCTGCACAGTGGATCCATGAAATTATCTCTCTCTGTTTCATAAATTAAAAAAATAATGTTCAAGTTCATCATTTTCATTTTGATTGTGCTGTAAAACTCTGCAACCTAAGAATGAAAATGCAGATAGGAAGATTTATTCTACAGTAAATTATAAATCAATTATGCAACCATAACCTAGAACTGAAAAGCCTCGTTGCTAATGCATTTTCATTTTCATATTTTTAATATCAAAATTAATTTAGCAAGCTGTTTTTTTTTTTACATCTCAATTATCCTTTTGGTATCCAATTACCTATTTTTAGATAATATATAGGTAATTGGATGGGGATTTTGGACTGACGCTCTTTTTGAAGTAACTTCCTTGGTTTTTTGTTCACAGATTTTTCCCTTACTAAGGTCACACAACCAGACAAGTGAAAGAGTCAAATGTGAGTTGTATCAAGGAATAGTTGAACATTTTGAAAGACAAATCAGTTTCAACATAGATTTTGGGACAAAAAGAATAGCAGTGTTCTTATTTTGTGCGTCGGACACCTGGAACCAAATACCAAACTCGATACATGGGCTATTAATCCTGACTTCCTTTTCCAAACCCCTTAGAGCATGGCTGTTGGAAAACCGGATCTGTGATCTAATTTTGTATGTTTGTCAAATGAGCTCTTATTTCTGAAGCAAGTTTGTACAGAAAACAAAGAAAGATTGAAATAATGTGAGATATAGGATGTGATTTTTATTTTTTAGCATGATTATGAAAATTACACAGACAGTGATGTTATGAATTTTCTGACAGGTATTCTGAAGCCTATTTTCCCATAGCTGGGGCAGTGGTTGATGGTGCCAGGGCCTGTCCGTTTGCAGGACGCCCTGAACACTGCATCTCTGGGGACCACTGCTGCTCCGAGATCCCCTTCAGTTTAGCCTGGGACTGTGACAGACCCAGTTTCCGTGTGTGGCCACGAGGAGGCACTGCAGGGGTCTTGGTGGTGGAGAGGCTGTGGACTGACGGAGAAGATGTGAACCATCTCCTCCTTTGTTCACCCTGTTTGAACACAGAGCAGCAGCAGTGAGCGCAGTGACCAGCAGGAAGTACAAAACACTGAGGCAGCAGCACAAACCACACCAGACTCTCCACACACCCTGTGTGCATGCACCAGACTCTCCACACACCCTGTGTGCATGCACACTCTCACACCACACATTCACACACATTCACACACATTCACTATCACATTCACACACATTCACTCTCACATTCACTCTCACATTCACACACATTCACTCTCACATTCACACACATTCACACACATTCACTCACATTATCACACATTCACTCTCACATTCAAACACATTCACTCTCACATTCACTCTCACATTCACACACATTCACACACATTCACTATGACATTCGCACACATTCACACACATTCACTGTCACATTCACATTCACACACATTCACTCTCACATTCACTCTCACATTCACACACATTCACTCTCACATTCACACACATTCACTCTCACATTAACACACATTCACTCTCACATTCACTCTCACATTCACACACATTCACTCTCACATTCACACACATTCACTCTCACATTCACTCTCAATCAGTCCCAACAGAGTGGAGCGAGGATGATGTGTTTTGAAGGCCAATGTGGACGTTAGCATAATGCTGGTTCTCCTAGCTAAAAGTCTATGGCATAATTTACTGTGTTTGGATCATTAGTGGTAATTAGCTCTGTAGCAAACAAGAAATTATGAAACTGCTAAGTTCTGTTCTTTGTGATAATCTTTTATGAACAAACTTAGTTTTTTAATCAGTGAGCAAAAAGCCATTAATAGTTACTATGGACTTATGGCAGTTCGACTGAGAAGCAGTTACAGTATTTCTAGTGCATAATGTCTTGTTGTGACCTCTTCATCAAATGGCGTGATCAGAATATTCTTAAAGGCTGTGGCAATCACGTATGAATAAATCATTATTAAAAAAAGAACAGAAATGCTTTTCAACGCAAACAATGCTTAAAAAAATCAAAAACTGAAATGATCAGATTTATTTTACTATTTCAGACTGAATTTTAAATGTAGTTAGCATGTGTCCATCATGACCCTTAATTGAGGTATTCATCTATTAAACTAGTTTTGGATCAAGGAACCAAGAAGTGCTAAATGCTAACTGATGTCCACATTTTAGCACTCAATCCTGCACCATTCTGTTCACTCAAACATTTAATCAGCACTTAAACAATTTCAAACACACATTCACACACATTTACTCAATCATTTACACTAAATACACACACATTCATGTACTAACACAGTATATATGTGTGTGTATGGTTTGTTTTGTTGCACATAAATACGCAGGACGGATCATGTCCTCATCAAGACAACACATTGCAGCACAACCAAACAAATCGCATCTTTTTGTATGTTTCTTTTTTTTTAACATGGGGAAAAAACACAAGACAAAACAACACATTACCATAAATCATGGCACAACAAAACATGACACAGTTGGACAAAAAACGTGACAGAGCGGTATATGACATTTTTTAAACACAACACAAAACAACAATATAACATGTATTTTTTTGGTGTTTTTTTTGGTTTTTTTGGACATAAAGACAGCACATCACTTCACAAAACAACATATAACATGTATTTTTTTGGTGTTTTTTTTGGTTTTTTTGGACATAAAGACAGCACATCACTTCACAAAACAACATATAACATGTATTTTTTTGGTGTTTTTTTGTTGTTTTTTTTGTACATAAAGACAAACACACATCAGAAGACATCACAAACCAAAGATAATGTCTGATAAACTGAAACATCAATTAGAAAAGAAGAGAAAGCAGTCATGTACCCCTTTCATACTAGCAAAAAAATCTGTTTAAGCCCGGTAACAATCAGCTCCTGTCAGCAGTTTGAAAGAGTCTAATCAGCATTTCAGTCCAGGTTGACTAAGCCTGCAAGGGACAAGGTTTTTATCGCCTCTGATCCGCTTCAGTGGGAACATCACATCCGAGTCAACCTGCTAATTTAAGTCATGACTTCGGCGTGACGTGCTGACGGCATAACATGGCGCCCATTCCCTCCGTCTGTACTTACGGGACTTTTGGCTCTCAGCAACAATTCCATCCGCCTTTGTATTCTGCCATTCAGCGCTCAACTGTTTGTGCCGATTAGACCCAGGTCTATTGGCAGAGGGGAATGAGTCACTTGCCAATTGTTAGCAGGTTAACCAGCATTGAAAAAACTTGCGTTGACCTGCTAAGTTAAGTGTGAAAGCGCTAATAGTGAGCCTCGAGCCGCTGCATCTGTACAAGCGGCCATTTTGAGAAAATTTAAAATCATCAACATGAAATGCATCAAGAGCTCAAAGATAACGGCTGAACATTAAACCAATGGATCTTTGCACAGAAGTCTCTTTTCAGACTGATGTTAGTTGTGCGTTGTCCATTCTACGCTCATTTACAGATTACAGGGGTTAAAGGTTTGCGGGGCGCTTCCTTGGAGGGGCACCATCAGGCTCTTCAGCACGTCTCTTCTGAGACCTAGAACGCTGCTGGTTCCTCTCCAGGACCAAAACCTGTGCAGTCTGGACATGAGCAACTGTAGTGTTTAATGGCTCAGGATTTGAAGCCCCAGGCAGCAAAACAGAAGGAAGAGGGTTAGGAGGAGGAGGAGGAGGAGGAGGAGGAGGAGAAGAGGAGGAGCAGATGGGGATAAAGGAAGAGGAAGGCCAATCAGAGGTAAAGGGAGGAGGGTGAGGAGATCCAGGAGGGGATGGCTGCTTCAGAAGAGGGGGTGAGGGAGTCAGAGGAGGGGAGGAGGTGTCAGAGAAGGAGTCTGGGATATAGAGGGAGGGGCAAAGAGGAAAGTCAGAGGTATGAGGGTCTGAAGAGGAGATAGAGGAGTCAAGGGCAGTGTCAGAAAAGTCGGGGGCAGTCTGGGGAGAATAAGAGGGACAGAACAAGCTTGAAGAAGCGACTGGAGAAGTCTGAGGAGGGGAGGAGGAGTCAAAGTCAAAGGAGGAGGTAAAGGAGGGGAGAAAAGAATCAGAGGTGCTTGGAGGGGGGGGGGTCGAGGAGGAGAGGTCTGGATCAGCGAAAAGGCTGGAAGAGACATCTGAGAGGAGGAAGAGTCGGAGTCAGTGAAAGAGTCTAAAGAGGAGATAGAGGAGCAGGAAGACTCTGATATGAAGGGAGAACCCTGGAGACCACAAGGTGACTGTGGTGGGCACGACCCAACAAAATCACAGGGAGTCCAAGAAGGATTCCCATTGTCCCCGTCCAAGTTAGAGCCAGAGAAGACGGCAGAGGAGTCAAAGTGAGACTCAGAGGTGTGGGGGGGAGTCTGAGGAGAATGAGGGGGGGAGGACTGGCTGAAGTCAAAGGGTGGAGGAGTCTGAGGAGATTGAGGGGGGAAGGACTGGCTGAAATCAAAGGGTGGAGGAGTCTGAGGAGATTGAGGGGAAGGACTGGCTGAAATCATAGGATGGAAAAGTTGGAGAAGGGGGATAGTCACAGTCGGAGTCATAACCAAAGACGTCAAAGAGGGAGTCTTGGTTGAGAGCAGTCTCAGAGGAGTAAGGAAGTGGCGGAGTGGGATAAGGGAGAAAAGGGTCCAATAAATGAGACTGAGGGGGGGAGGACTGGCTGAAATCAAAGGGAGGAGTCTGAGGAGATTGAGGGGGAGGACTGGCTGAAATCAAAGGGGAGGACTCAGAGGAGATTGAGGGGGAAGGACTGGCTGAAATCAAAGGGGAGGAGTCTGAGGAGATTGAGGGGAAGGACTGGCTGAAATCAAAGGGGGGAGGAGTCTGAGGAGATTGAGGGGGGGAGGACTGGCTTAAATCATAGGATGGAAAAGTTGGAGAAGGGGGGGGATAGTCACAGTCGGAGTCATAGCCAAAGACGTCAAAGAGGGAGTCTTGGTTGAGAGCAGTCTCAGAGGAGTAAGGATGAAGTGGGGGAGTGGGATAAGGGAGAAAAGGGTACAATAAATGAGAAAAGTCCTCCATCTTTACCAATGAAGGACACTTACCTTGGCGGCCACAAGGACGGCTGTTTGGTCACCTGGACAGCTGTGTAGGCGCGGAGGTCTTTGTCCTCTAGAGCTGGAGAGCTGGATCTGGGATCTACAGACACAAACAAAACAAATGTGTCAGGATGTAGGGCTCAACAACTCAACACAACATCAGCACATTTATCAGACAGATTTTCATCAAGTCCTCACAACCCTGACGCACAGTTTCAACAAAGAGACACAAACACACATCTGTCATTATTTACAGTGGAGGGAGGAAACTCTGCTCACCAAGAGGACCTCATTCATTTTACTGTAACTGCACATAATTAAGTACACACTGTGTAAAAAAGAAACATTATTTCTAAAGTTTTTAAGAGTTCAGAAAGCTAATTCTACATTATTCGACCCAAATGCAGTTAATACTTGATGATTAAAGCAGCTATGAACAGAATAAGGCCAATCAGAGCTTTGTTTCTTACTGATCACTTCAAAAATCGTCACCCAGTGAGTGCAAGATCATAAATGCACAATCACAGCAGAAGAGAGACATTTGCTCACCAAAAGCCCCTTTAGAAGAACTTTAACAAGAGCTACAAAGTGAAGTTTCTGTCTGAGTAGGAGATGTGCACCTCCAGATAGAACTTGTTGTTCAATAAAATCCTTCAGAGAGAAGTTTTAGTGGTAGGATTTTTTTCTTCCTCGTGATAAAGCACTAACCAGACCAATATGTACCACTAAGTGTTGCTCCTTTTGTGGACCTAAGTAACATGAAAGTAAACCAATGAGCTTCTAGGATTTTGTCTTATTTTTGACGTTTTTATTGTAACATCAGATTATTCGGATTGACCTTTTACTTCATGCACTGGTTGTTCCATTGTTATGTCAAATAGATGTCTTTTTCTGTTATTCTGGATGTTTCATTGTAATGTTGGATTAATCTGATTGACGTCTTTTACTTCATGTTTTCCACATTTAATTGTAACATCAGATAGATGTCTTTTATTGTCATATTTTGGACATTTAATTTGAACATATGGATGGGCGTTGGATGACGTCAGATTGACATTGAATACATCTTTTACTTGATGTTTTTGAGATCTAATTGTAACATCTGAAAGACGTCTTTACTGTCATATTTTGGACATTTAACTGTAAAGTTGGATTATTCGGATTGACCTATTACTTCATGTTTTTGACAGTAAATTGTAATGTCTTTGTTTGTCATGTTTTGAACATTTAACTTTAACTTCAGACTGACATCCTTTACTTCATGTCTTGGATGTTTAACAGTCACATTTTTTTTATGTCATGTTTTTGACATGTAATTGTTACTTCAGATTGACATGTTTTACTTCATGTTTTGGACATTCAATTGTAAAGTCAAATACACGCCTTTTCCTGACAAGTTTTTGGACGTTAACTGGACTGATGTCTTTTACTTCATGTTGTCGACATTTAATAGTAACATCGGAGAGATGTCTTTTTTGTTATGTTTTGGATGTTTAATAGAAATGTTTGATTGACGTCTTTTACTTCATGTTTTGGATGTTTAATTGTAATGTTAGATTCAAGTCTTTCTGTCATGTTTGGAATTTAATTGTTGAATTTAATTGACGTTTTACTTCATGTTTTGGATGTTCAATTCTAATTTTGAGTAGATGTCTTTTTATAATGATTATTTTGTTTTTATACTCCCTTGTCATTTTAATGCATTTTTCTTGCTCTGTAAAGCACTTTGAATTACCTTGTGTAAGAGTTGTGCTCTGTCAAAAAACTTGCCTTGCCTTTAAAGTTGTATGTGTAAAAATAATAAAGTTTTAAATACAATCTTGAAGAAGAGTCTAAATCATCCCCATGTATCTTTGCTTAAAACAGCTCAAGTGAAAAATATTTGTGTTTTTTAATTTATTTAAAATAAACCCAAGAGTTTAACAGAAGCAACTACAACCAAGTAAAATGACAACAACCTCAATATCCAAATTATGACAAAGATAAACAGAATTGGACCTAAAATAAACAAGATTATGTCATGAAAAATTCCTATTTGGACAAACGTTTGGTGTAGATTATTGTGTGGTAAAGAAGAATATTACAGCAATTAGATATAACAGTAAACAAACTTGGATCTGAGCACAAAGTCTGCCACATGTTTTTCAAACAACTTTAATTCCCTCTATGTTGATAACAACATTTCATTATACTGTAGTCTGATTGAAAAAATATCTAAAAATCCTAAACAATGTATTGTCCAGGCCAGCACTAAATAAAAAAGCCCTTTTCTGAGTTAGAAGTCCGTGTTAAGGTGGTTTGCAATGCATTCAGAAAATAATACAACAAAAAGTTTCAACACAGTCTGACAAATGTGAAAGTTGACACCTTTTACGCTGAATTACACCATCCAAACATATTTCAATGACAGTAATTATCTTTAATAGTGGTTAAGTTGAGTCAAATGTAAGGGCTGTAGCCTTGCTAACATCTGCACCTTTAAGAAGACTGAGACAGAGAAACACTTAAAATCTGCAAAAGGCCAAAGAATATTAATCTTCATTAATATTTCTGATGCATATATCTGTGTTGTTCCTTTTGCCATGAATATCATTGAATCAAACCATTGAGTCTGTTTGGATGTTGTCATATTTTGGACATTTTAATTGTAACGTCGGATTGACATCTTTGACTTTATGTTTTGGATGTTTAATTGTAATGTCAATAAATGTTTAATCTGTCAAATTTTGTACATTTAATTGTAACTTCAGATTGACATCTTATTTGGACGCCCAATTGTAATGTCAAATAGACGTGTTTTTCTGTCCTATTTTGGAAGTTTAATTGTAACTCGGATTGACCTCTTTCACTTCATGTTTTGGACATTAAATTCAACGTCATATAGATATTTTCATTTATAATGTGTTTTTTGTTTTAATTCTGCATTGTGATTTTAATGCATTTTTCTTGTTCTGTAAAGCACTTTGAATAACCTGGTGTACGAGTTGTGCTCAATAAATAAACATGTTTTGCCTTTAAGAGTTCTGTGTGTAAAATTAAGAAAGTTTAAAAACAATCTTGAAGAAAAGAGCCTAAAACATCTCCATATATCTTTGCTTAAAACAGCTTAGCTAGTTCTTGTCTTGTGTCTCAAACATGTTTGTTATTCCAACATTTCGATGTTATTCCTCTTTAACTGTAAATACTCCTCAATATTCTGCTAAATGTGACGAATAAACTCTAAAAGACTCATTTCAGGACGTTTTACTGAGTTCGGCTGTTTTCACCAAACGGTGTTTCTGACCTGATGAAACTCGTGATGTTTAATGAAGTCTAAACTCTTACATTTCTCGAGTAAAGATCAAGTTTGTCCTTTTTCGGCTGCTGTTCGGTCGATAAATCCTCGCTGAAAGAAACTTTGTCACGGAAATCTCTCTGAAGATGTTCACAGTCGTCGTCAATCTCTGCGGAGTGCGGACTCACTTTGTGAAGGTTTGGGCTTTAATATTTTTCAAACGATATGATGTTGTTATGGCGACCGAACCCTGACGTCACTCACTGTCTAACGTTGTTTTTTTAAGTCATCACGTATCAAAAGCGCCACTCTACAGTCACATTGCATAAAAGTCTGTATAGAAAGTGTTTATTTTGTTCACATTAGTTTGACTTAGCAGTTTCTTCACTATGTTTTGTATCTTTCTCAAAAACAACAGCAAACATGTTTGTATAATTCATGGATCACAATTTCCAAACCTATTTCAACACCTCAGAAAGACTTTAAAAATCGCATCATTTCTGCTCCATTACAAAAATATATTCATTAGGAAAACAAAGGAAATAAAACCTGTTACACATCATCATTGTGCCATCTCTATATTAATGACAGTCAAAGATGTTTTGTCCATAACACATCTAAAGTGTTTACACTGCATCCTAAAAATATTTGTATATTGTTTATTTAAAGAATATGAAGAAATTGATTAAATTAGTCATTGTTTTCACTTTGATTGTGCTACATAGTGTCCAACGTAAATAGAAAAAAAATTTCCACATTGGATGATTTATTCTAAAGCAAATTATGAGTCAAATTATGCATCCATAATCTAGAATTAAAAAAAAAAGCCCAAGACTGTGGACGGAAAGACAGAGGACGGGAAGGAGCATTAGCCAGCTTGTAGCCATATTTTATTTATATTATTTATAGTTTATCTTGATCTCTTTTGTGAACTTTTGTTTATCTGTTATACTGAACTGTTACTGATCCTAATTTCCCTGAGGGAGTTTTCCAAAGGGCTTAATAAAGTTCTATGAAATATAATCTAATCTTAGGCTGATGCCTTTCCATTTCTAAATCTTAAATTTAAAATAGAATTCTGGTAACTTTTTGCTGGGGAATAATTTTTCAAGATTACGTCTCAAATTTCTTTTTGTTTTTCTATCTCAAATTAGTGAAAGAATGAGCAGTCTTTGAAAAAAAAAAAAGAAAATGCACTTTGATCAAACTATGGTTTGTCTTATTTTTGAGTTATACTAAGCAGCTATCATTTTATTATTAAAAAGTCTTTTAAAATGCATTTTGAATTGAATTGAATTGAATTCATTTATTTATTTCGGTCACGTCAGCACACTTATACGACATCACACATTGTCAATAGTTGATCACATTGTACATGTCTGAAAGGGAAGATGGGAGAAGCAGAGCTTATCTAGTCCTGTCCCCATTTTCTCAATATTTAGTCTCCTCTTTTCCATATATCATCAGATTATTATAAATTTTTATTCCATTTACAGAAGTGTGACATAATTCTTGACTGTCTTTTATTGTCCATATTTGACCTTTTATGACCAATCCTTTGTTCCACGTAAGGCAGAGTCCAATCCTTTGTTCCACGTAATGTTCCATCAGGGCATTTTGGTTCTCCCGGGCCAGCTTGACGGGTTGAGAAAACCTTATCGATTGCGTTGAGAGCCCAACTTAGTGGATCCATTTTGAGACTGTCTGTCCCTCTGCAGTTAGTTGGATATATACTGCTACCTTGACTTACACCATCACTTCATTCACTATCATTGTTTAGGTACATTTGGTCTTTCCTGCTGTCTTACAGACCAAACAACCCACATGTTTTGTTTCACCATCCTTCAGGTCTTTATATCTTTTAGATTATACACCCTTAAGTATTGTCATATATCATTTAATCATATTATCATATTCATATCTGTCAAAGGTCTTTTTGACCATTTTTTCTTAAATACTTTCATGGTACCGCTGCACCTGGTTTCTCCTTGTAAGCTGTTCCATTGATTGACTCCATTAACTGTGATAGTCATGGCTTTCAATGTGGTTCTTACTTTTTTCTTTTTGAAAATCATTTCACCTCTTAAGTTATGTTTCGTCTGTCTTTTTATGAACCTTGTTTGTAGGTTCCTCGGGTAGCTGACCGTGTGATGCCTTGTACAATACCTGCACAGTCCTGTATTTTATTAGGTCATATAGTTTTAGGATCTTTGCTGTAATAAACAGCTGATTTGTGTGTGCTCCATGGCTTGCGTGGTGAATAATTCTTACTGCTTTTTTCTGCAGTGTTAATATACTTTTAGTATTAGTTTTGTAAGTATTTCCCCATATCTCACTGCAGTGTTGTATGTGCGGTGTCACCAGAGCCCAGTAAACTGTGAGAAGTGATTTCTGATTCAGCAGTTTTTGTGCTTTCCACAGTATTGATACACTCCTGGCTATTTTTTTTGTATATAAGATATGTGAGGTTTCCAGTTTAGCTTATCATCAATGATTACTCCCAGAAATTTGAATTCATTAACCCATTGTATCTTGGTGCCGTTTATATCTACATTAGCATCACAGTCACTGTCTTTGTTGCCGAATAACATAAATTTTGTCTTGTCTAGGTTCAGAGATAATCTGTTTATATTGAACCATATTTGTAGCTTGTTTAGCTCTTCGTTTGTCATAGTGATCAGCTCCTTCAGGTTGTCTCCCGAGCAGAAAAGACTCGTATCATCTGCAAATAGTATGAATTTAACATTTTCGGATACCTTACATATGTCATTCATATAAAGAGTAAATAACTTCGGACCCAATACGGACCCCTGTGGGACCCCGCAAATAGTGTTGAGGCACCTTGATTTTTTTCCTGCCACTTGGACGTATTGGTATCTGCCATTGAGGTAGCTCCTGAGCCAGTTCAGCGCTATACCCCTTACGCCCAGCTTTTCTAGTTTATAACAAAGTATATTGTGATCAATTGTATCGAATGCTTTCTTTAGATCAATAAATATTCCAATACTAATTTTTTTTTGTTCGATCGTGTCAGTGATTATTTCTACAGCTTCCATTATCGCTAATGCTGTGGAATGATTTTTTCTGAACCCATATTGACTATCATATAGCAAATTATGTTTCTCAATGAATTTATCTAGTCTGCTGCTGAACAGCTTTTCTAGTATTTTGGAGAATTGTGGTAGTATTGCTATTGGCCTATAGTTATTGAATTCCTCCTTGTTACCTTGTTTATGCAAAGGAATTATTTTTGCGACTTTCATCTCATCTGGGAATTTTCCTGTCTGAAACGATAGATTACATATATGTGTCAAAGGTGATGCAATCTCTTCTTGTACCATTTTGACTAGTTTCATGTCAAAGTCATGGACGTCTTTTGACGTTTTTCCCATGCAGTTATTAATCAGTTGTTTTATTTCTCTGTCGTCTGCTGGAGTCAAAAACATAGTGTTTTGGTTACATTTCCCCTCCCTATCAAAGTGGTTCCAGCTAAGGTCATTCTCTGGGATCTGCTTGGCAAGATTTGGCCCCACCTCTGCAAAGAATTCGTTGACCTTATTCACTATGTTATCTGCATTGTCTGTAAGGTTAAGTGGATAGCTTTTAACAGGTTTTTCATTTTCATTTTTCATTTCATTTATTTTATTTCGGTCACGTCAACACAGTTATTCAGCATCACACATTGTCAATAGTTGATCAAATGTTCATGTCCGAAAGGGTAGACGGGAGAAGCAGAGCTTATCTAGTCCCGTCCCCATTTTCTCAATATTTAGTACTTAGTCTCCTTTTTTTCTACATATTAACAAGTTGTTATGCATTTTTATTCATTTATAGAGGTCTTACATAATTCTAGACTCCCTTTTAGAGTCCGTATTTGACATATTCCATAATCCTTCGTTCCACGTAATCCTTTTTGTTGTTGTTGTTGTTGTGAGTCCCGGTTTGTGATGTTGGGGTTGTGATGTTGGAGATGGTGATGTTGGAGTGGTGTGCCCTCGTTGCTTTTCATTCTTCACTTTTCACACGTGTTAGACGCGTGACTCTCGTCACTGTCCTCTTCACCCAGGCGAATGATTCACTGTCATTGTTTTGGTACATTTCGTTTTTCCTGCTGTCTTATAGACCAATCAACCCACATGTTTTTCTTCACCAACCATCAACATCCTTGAGCTCTATACATGTTTTCTATAAACCCCTAGATGTTTACTTATTTATATCCGTCAAAGTATCTTCTCAGTATTCTTTTTTTAAATTCTTTTATGGTACCGCTGCACCTGGTTTCTTCCTGGAGGCTGTTCCATTGATTGACTCCATTAACTGTGATTGTCATCCCTTTCAATGTTGTTCTTACTGATTTCTTTTTGAGAATCATAGACCCTCTGAGGTTGTGCCTTGCCTCTCGTTTTGTGAACCTTGTTTGTAGGTTCCTCGGCAGCTGGTCATGTGCAGCTTTATATAATATCTGTACAGTCTTGTATTTTATTAGGTCATATAGTTTTAGGATCTTTGCTGTGATGAACAGCTGATTTGTGTGTGCTCTATAGCTTGCGTGGTGAATAATTCTCACTGCTTTTTTCTGGAGTGTTAATATACCTTTAATATTTGTTTTGTAGCTGTTTCCCCATATTTCGCAGCAATATTGTATGTGTGGTGCCACCAGTGCCCAGTAAACCGTGAGAAGTGATTTCTGGTTTAGTACTTTTCTGCTTTCCACAGTATTGATACACTCCTGGCTATTTTTTTTTTCTGTATAGGATATATGAGGTTTCAGTTTAGCTTCTCGTCGATGATTACTCCTAGAAATTTGAATTCATTAACCCTATGTATCTTGGTTCCGTTTATATTTACATTAGCCTCACAGTCTCTGTTTTTGTTGCGAATAACATAAATTTACGTCTTGTCTAGGTTCAGAGATAATCTGTTTATATTGAACCTTGTTTTTAGCTTGTTTAGCTCTTCGTTTGTCACTGTGATCAGCTCCTTCAGGTTGTCCCCCGAGGAAAAAAGGCTTGTGTCATCTGCAAATAGTATGAATTTGATTTTTTCTGATACTTTACATATATCATTTATATAAAGAGTAAATAGCTTTGGACCCAATGTGGGACCCATAAATAGTATTAGGCGCCTTGATTTTTTCCTGCTACTTGGGCGTATTGGTATCTCCCATTCAGGTAGCTCCTGATCCAATTTAGCGCTTTTCCTTCCCAACTTTTCAAGTTTATAACAAAGTATGTTGTGATCTATTGTATCGAATGCTTTCCTTGTTACCTTGTTTATACAAGGGGATTATTTTGCGATTTTCATTTCATCTGGGAATTTTCCTGTCTGAAGCGATAGATTACATATATGTGTCAAAGGTGATGCAATCTCTTCTTGTACCATTTTGATTAGTTTCATGTCAATGCCATGGACGTCTTTAGATGTTTTTCCTGTGCTGTTATTAATCAGTTGTTTTATTTCTCTGTCGTCTGCTGGAGCCATAAACATAGTGTTTTGGTTACTACTCCCCTCCCTATCAAAGTGCTTCCAGGTCAGGTCATTCTGTGGGATCTGTTTGGCAAGATTTGGCCCTACCTCTGCAAAGAATGTGTTTAACTTATTCACTGTGTTATCTGTCTCTCTTTCCCCTCACAGGTCTGGTCATAAACCACAAAGATTGGTAGATGATAAACATGTCATTCACAAACAGCCCACTTATTAAGTTATCCTCAAGCACGTTAGAAAAAATGTTATCAATTATTGTAGCACTGTGTTTTGTGATTCTGGTTGGGTGAGTGATAAGTGGTTCAAATCCTAGGCTGTACAAGCAGTTTAAGAACTCCTCATTGAGCTTCTGCTTATTTGGGTTCAGTAAATCAATGTTAGTATCACCACAGATAAAACCTTTTTCTGTCAATTTTTGAAAAGATCTCCAGCATATGTGATGAAGTTGTTCAAGTTCGAGCCTGGTGCTCTGTAAATACAACAGATGATTATATTACAATCTTTCTTTAGATCTATTTCAACCGTAATGCATTCTAACATGTTGTCTATTGCTACAGATATGTCCTTTAATACTGTGAATTTGATATTATCAGCAATGAATAAAGGCGACCCCTCCTCCCACTTTCATTTCTCTGTTCATGCAGACAAGGTTATAACCTTCTAATTCAAAGTCCATACCTTTCTCGTCGTTAATCCATGTTTCTGTTATTGCAATAATGTCAAAAGGGTTCTTAAAGTCCATTAGGTATTCCTTTATTTGATCGAAATTTGTGTAGAGGCTCCTGCTGTTAAAATGGATTATTTTCAGCTTGTTGTCCGTGTTAATTCTTATATTGTACTCATGTTCCGTGTAGTAGTTGCAGTTAATCGATTTGTTTCCATAAAACAGTTATCAGGGTCAATGTTTATGTTTGGGCTAGTGCAGTCCGAATAGTTCTGGTCGGCGTTATGACTTGGTATTAGATCCCGATGCCCATGCTTTCTTATCCAGTCAGGTAAATCCAAATGTCCATGTTCCAGGGTACAGTTTATTTGCTCCTTTTCCTCAGATTGTGTTGAGGTTTTGAAGCTTTTGTTATCCATTTTAGGCGTTAAATTTGTCCAGATCCTCCATGCTCTTGACCAGCACCGTCTTCATTTGTTCTGGGGTTTCTCCGTTGGTTCTTATCAATATTTTGCAGTTTGCCGTCCAGGTGCTTTTAATCGTTCAGCCTTTTTCATTTCTCGTGCCTTCTTGGCCATCTCTGCATTTTTCTTGGTCAAATTTTCATTAAAATACACGCTGTGCCTTTCAGTTTTTGGGCCCTGTTTGAGCAGCGCTATCTTGTGTTTTCTGTTTGTGAATCTTAGTTTCACAACTTTCCCACCGTTGCCCCTCTCCAGGGCATGAGGTGACAGTATTCCACGTTGTTGAAATCCATCTCGATTTTCTTTGATTCCATGAAGTCAGCCACCTGTCTCTCCACCGTCTTGTTCTCCTCTTCGTCTTGTCCGCTGTCATGCTCCCTGTCTGTCCGTTTGTCAGCGCTTTGGCGTAGGGCCGGTTTGATCTTTATGCGATTCACGATCACTTCATTCAGCCTGGTTTGTTGATCCAGGTCTTGACTCGCGCTTCCAGATGTTTGATTATCTCAGATTGTTTTCTGCTGTAATCCTGCAGCAGCTTGTGTTCTCTCTGAAGGTTTCTTAATTCAGTGAGAACCGTTTCTATCTTCACTTCTATCTTCTCTTCAAGACCTTTTTTCAGCTCTTGCTGGCCTTTCAGGATTTCATTAATCCCTTCTGCCACGTTTGGATCGGGCCGGAACCCGAATCCAAAGTTTTTATCTTTGATTTTCCCTCATTTTTGCCTCCCATTTTAGTCAGTTCCCAATATTCTTGGAGGAGACTCTGTTATTGTTTCAGCTGTAGCTACTATCCAAGGACAGAGCTCACAGATATCGTCCGTTTTTGTTTTTGATTACACGTTTATTATATTCCACAGTTCCTTGGTGTGATTCACATTATTTTGTATTTGTTCCCCGTAATATTCTTTCTTTTTCTCTCTTAAGATGGGAGTTAGTTTATTCTTGTAAAGTTTATATTTATTTTCAGAGTCTGGAGTCCTGTTTTTGAGAAACTGCCTGTAGAGTGTGTTTTTCTTTCTGCATGCATTTATCAGTGTTTTTGTCATCCGAGGTCTATTCTCTCTGCTTTGTTTTTAAGCTTCAACACTCTCATGGGGCAATGTTTATCAAACAGCTTTGTAAATGTCTGTAAAAAGCTGCTGTAAGCACTGTTCACATCTGTAGCCTTGAGGACTTCTTCCCATTTTTCTTCTTGTAGAGAACTTTTGAATCTGTTTATATATACCTCTGATTTAATTCTTGTGTTAATAGTTGTATTCTGCATCTCTTTCCCCTCATAGGTCTGGTCATAGACCACAAAAATTAGTAGATGATAAACATGTCATTCACCAACAGCCCACTTATTAAATTACCCTCGAGCACGTTAGCACGTTTGGTTTAGGTTATTGTAACCTTTTGCTTCAATATATCGTTTTTTGTTAGTGGGCAGCATGTAGAAGTTAGGGACATTTTACGTGTTGTAGTTCAGCCTTTAAGCACTACATGGCAGCAGACATTGAGCCAGTTCACACTCCGTCTCTGCTTCAGTTCTTGTGAATTTATCTGTCACTGGAACAGATGATGAAGTTTATCCATGTTGCAGAGCCCAGAAACACCATGACAAAATCTTTTTCATCATGCAATTACTAGTGTGGGCTCTGATGCCATTAAAAAAAAGCCTATTGAGTTAAATAAGATGGTATTTCCCGAGTATGAATTGTAATATAGTTCAACATTTCCTGTCATCACTGATTTAGTTTTATTGTGTTTGAAAAAGGATATTTTTAAGCTTAACATGTCCACTCCGTCAAAATGGAATATCAAGCTGAAGAATATCCGCATTAAATACAAACTGCTCATCCTCACCTATAAAGCTCTCCATGCCCTAGCCCCACAGTACCTGTCAGATCTCCTCGAGGACTACTCCCCGGGGCGGAACCTGAGATCTGCAGGCCTCGGGCTCCTCTCAGTACCCACAAACACAAAACGGACCCTTGGCGACAGAGCTTTCAGTTCTGACTTCCTTTCCAAACCCCTTAGAGCATGGCTGTTGGAAAACCGGATCTGTGATCTAATTTTGTCTGTTTGTCAAATGAGCTCTTATTTCTTAAGCAAGTTTGTACAGCAACAAAGAAAGATTGAAACAATGTGAGATATGGGTTGTGATTTTTATTTTTAGGCATGAGCAACTGTATTTAATCTACATTTCAAATGTTTTTGTTTTTTTTAATGAAAGCAAGATTTTTGATAAATGATGGTAGTGAGTATAGTTTATGCATAATATTTGATTGGAAAAGATAACATTTTAAAACTATATTTACTCTTTATCTCAGTTCTGTAATGTTTTAATGAAAACATGCTGTACACTGACATACTGAACAACAGAATCATTGCATACCTTCTTTGCATATAAGACCTGATGCCACCTTTCAGGTAAGAGACAAAATGGTAACTGTCTCTTAGAAACATAAAGAATAGAATAAAAATTTGTACTGAAATAGGCTAAGTTGTATTAATGTATAAGTTAAAATGCACCCTAGGTTAACTGGTGGCTTTAAACTGCTCTTTGGTGAGGGACTTTAGTGCGTGAGTGGTTTCTTGTCTCTATAAGTCCACCTTGTGATTGGCTAGCAATCAGTTTAGGCGTACCCCTGCTACACAGAAAGGAATGAAGCAGTGTAGATTGATGGACAAATGTGAATGGTTTGCTTTGTATCACCTCAGTATTGTCTCTCATAACTTAATGTTTCATTTTGAAATATTTCAATGAATGTAAAAACCTAACTTTCAATGAAGTTTGGATATTTTGTAAAATGTCAATATAAACAGAATACAACGATTTGCATGTCCTTTTCAACACATATTCAATTGAATGTATTACTAGACAACATATTTGACGTTCAAGCTGCTAAACTTATTAAACATACAACGTGCTCTAATAAGCTGAAACAGGGGGCAACAAAGACTGAAAGGTTGGGGAGTGTTCAAAAACTCCTGTTTCAAACATTTCAGTGGTGATATATGCAATTTTGAGTCGGCTCACCACTTTGTGTGCAAACAGTCCAACAGTTTAAGGAAAATGTTTCTTAACCTACTATTACAAAGGCATTTAGAGATTTAATCATCTACAGGCCATAATATTATCAAAAGATCCAGAGAATCAGAGACATCTCTGCATGTAAACAGCAAAGCCAAAAACTAACACTGAATGCCAGTGACCTGTAGTCCCTAAGATGACAACAAACAAAAAACCAACGTCATCTGTAAAGGAGATCATCAGGTGGGCTCAGGAGAACATCAGAAAACCATTGTCAGTTAACACACTTTGTTGCAAATAGCAAAGCAAAAGCCAAATAACAGCAACACCCAGAAACACCACTGACTTCTCTTTGTCTGAGCTCATCTGAAATGGACTGGTGTAAAGTGGAAAAGTGTGATGTGGTGTGACATGTCCACAATTTTAATTGTTTTTGGAAATTGTGGACATCATGTCCTTTGGCTAAATAGGAAAAGGACCATCCAGATTGTTACCAGAGCAAGGTTCAAAAACCAGCATCTGTGATGGTATGGGAGTGTGTTTGAGCCCTTGGCATGGGTAACTTGCACATCCACATTTATGCTAAAAGGCACATAAAGGTTTGGGAGCATCATATGCTGCCATCCAAGTGACATCTTTTTCAGGGACATCTCGGCTTATTTCAGAAAGACAGTGCCAAATTGCATTCCGTAGGTGTTATACCATCATGGCTTTTTGGTAAAATAGTGGGGGTGTTACTTTTTTGCAGTGTAATGCATGTATCACATTAAAATGAACCAATTGCAAAAACACAAAACAAAAAGAACTAGGAATTTTATCAGGTGAAATATTAAATAACTTGTCTTTATGGTGTATTCAATAGAATGTAGGGTTAAAAGAATAAGAAAATATCTGGACTCTACTTGCACTTTATCGTTTTCAAAAAACATCCTAACTTCATTGGAATTAGGACCAAGGTACATTTTATCAGTCTGTTTCCTGGGTGTAAAAGACTTGAGCAGAAACAAGAAATCAAGCTGTTTTCCGTTTTTCCGTTTTGTGCAAAACATAAAAAAAAAAAAAAAAGAAACGGCTCATTTTTTCGTTTTTGTGTTTTTAAATAAACAAAAAAGGCCGTTTTTGTTTTTTTTCGTTTTCACACAAAAATTGATGATTCCACTCAATATTTCATTTTGTTAGTGGGCGGGGCTTTGAAGCCCTACAGTGCTGTGCCCTTCACAATAAAACTCCTCTGGCAGGCATGGAGAACCACTTTCAGTGCATTGTCTGTATTTATTCCAAATCAACACAAGTGGTGTACACAGTACAGGATTTACACGGAAGTAATCCATCTATTGATTGAGAGAGAGAGAGGACTTTTTATCAGGGATAAAACACACAAGACAAGATCGAGGAGGCACGCTGAAAGTAGGCATGTAAATGACCCGCAGGTGTTGCCGTGCCATAACGATGCCATCAATCATCCCTAAATGTCCAAGTGATCCACACATGGATGATGATACATAAATGATACTTCATTTTTTTTATCTTGAATCATGAAAAACACATAAATGGTTTCAAATTAAAAACATATATATATATATATATATATATATATATATATATATATATATATATATATATATATATATATATATATATATATATATATATATATATACATATATATATATATATATGTATATATATATATATATATATATATCTACTTAAATGAACTATGATTCACACCGGTAGTCCTATATATCCTATCTGAATCAGCACTGACCTATATTGATGTTTTAATCAGTTTTGTGATCATCAAATTCCCCTTGATGTACAGAATAAATAGGCACATCTTGTGAAAAATAACTATAAAAAAACTAAAAATAAACTATAAATATTGGACTACACTCATTGGGCTAGAATTTTTGCTGAATTGATGTCACTGTGCTGAAGTAAGTATCTGGTGTACCATGGATGTTAATCTTTCTTATTTCACAAAGGTCATCTCTGAAAGAAATACTAACATTGAATTTTACACTGTAGTTTTAATGTCATGCTCATGAATCGCAGTAGTTTCGGGTACATTTTTGTTATACAGTTTATTATTCACGAATAAAAAATGAACTCATAATGCCTACGATCTGTAAGTTACATACAGTAAGTGGGGGGCTTTCGTTGGCACGTGCAGCATCTATGCTCTGCCAGCAGAGGTCGTACTTCACCATCAACTTTCTAGGATGTTCAAAAAGTGCCTCCGTGTTTAGGTTGAAGGACTAAGCTGTTTTCTGCATTCACGTCAGTTGTGATCAAGCGTTTGTCACATCGAAGATCGGATGTTAATCTCTGTACTGTTTAATTGAAAATATTATGTTTGAGTCGATTGTTTTATTGCAGTATTGTTAGTTACAACAGGCTAGATTGTTAGCTATACATTCATTCACCTCGGACAACTGGTTAATGTATAGGCTATATCTTTATATTTGGTTTACAGTTTTTACCACACGTGTTTCAACTTAAATACATCATCAGATGAAAAGCCACTCTACCACTTAATAGTGGAACAAATCAGAGCAGGGTCAGGAGCGGGGCAAATGAGCGGGCCCTATAAACACAAATAAAAAAGCTCATGATAACATTTTTTACAGCATCCACATGCCCGCAAAACAATAGTGGGGCTTACAAGCTTCAGCACCACGGAGAGCGACTTTTTGCACAAAACAGAAAAACTGGAAAACAGCTTGATTTCTTGTTTCTGCTTGTCTTTTATACCCAGGAAACAGACTGATAAAACGTACCTTGGTCAGACCAGTTACACATCACCATAGCTGTCATCTCAATTTATATAATTGACTCAGTTAAAGTTATTTCACCTATATCTCATAAAATAGTCTGCACAGTGGATCCATGAAATTATCTCTCTCTGTTTCATAAATTAAAAAAATAATGTTCAAATTCATCGTTTTCATTTTGATTGTGCTGTAAAACTCTGCAACCTAAGAATGAAAATGCAGATAGGAAGATTTATTCTACAGTAAATTATAAATCAATTATGCAACCATAACCTAGAACTGAAAAGCCTCGTTGCTAATGCATTTTCATTTTCATATTTTTAATATCAAAATGAATTTTGCAAGCTGTTTTTTTTTTACATCTCAATTATCCTTTTGGTATCCAATTACCTATTCTTAGATAATATATAGGTAATTGGATGGGGATTAGGGACTGATGCTCTTTTTGAAGTAACTTCCTTGGTTTTTTGTTCACAGATTTTTCCCTTACTAAGGTCACACAACCAGACAAGTGAAAGAGTCAAATGTGAGTTGTATCAAGGAATAGTTGAACATTTTGAAAGACAAATCAGTTTCAACATAGATTTTGGGACAAAAAGAATAGCAGTGTTCTTATTTTGTGCGTCAGACACCTGGAACCAAATACCAAACTCAATACATGGACTATTAATCCTGACTTCCTTTTCCAAACCCCTTAGAGCATGGCTGTTGGAAAATCGGATCTGTGATCTAATTTTGTATGTTTGTCAAATGAGCTCTTATTTCTGAAGCAAGTTTGTACAGAAAACAAAGAAAGATTGAAATAATGTGAGATATAGGATGTGATTTTTATTTTTTAGCATGATTATCAAAATTACACAGACAGTGATATTATGAATTTTCTGACAGGTATTCTGAAGCCTATTTTCCCATAGCTGGGGCAGTGGTTGATGGTGCCAGGGCCTGTCCGTTTGCAGGACGCCCTGAACACTGCATCTCTGGGGACCACTGCTGCTCCGAGATCCCCTTCAGTTTAGCCTGGGACTGTGACAGACCCAGTTTCCGTGTGTGGCCACGAGGAGGCACTGCAGGGGTCTTGGTGGTGGAGAGGCTGTGGACTGACGGAGGAGATGTGAACCATCTCCTCCTTTGTTCACCCTGTTTGAACACAGAGCAGCAGCAGTGAGCGCAGTGACCAGCAGGAAGTACAAAACACTGAGGCAGCAGCACAAACCACCAGGTCACTACGGCACAGACCGCTGCACCAGACTCTCCACACACCCTGTGTGCATGCACACCCACACACTCCATTCACACCCCATTCACACACATTCACACACATTCACTCTCACATTCACACACATTCACTCTCACATTCACTCTCACATTCACACACATTCACTCTCACATTCACACACATTCACTCTCACATTCACACACATTCACACACATTCACTATCACATTCACACACATTCACACACATTCACACACATTCACACACATTCACTCTCACATTCACAAACATTCACACACATTCACTATCACATTCACACACATTCACTCTCACATTCACTCTCACATTCACACACATTCACACACACATTTACTATGACATTCGCACACATTCACACACATTCACTCTCACATTCACACACATTCACACACATTCACACACGTTCACTCTCACATTCACACACATTCACTCTCACATTCACACACATTCACTCTCACATTCACTCTCAATCAGTCCCAACAGAGTGGAGCGAGGATGATGTGTTTTGAAGGCCAATGTGGACGTTAGCATAATGCTGGTTCTCCTAGCTAAAAGTCTATGGCATAATTTACTGTGTTTGGATCATTAGTGGTAATTAGCTCTGTAGCAAACAAGAAATTATGAAACTGCTCAGTTCTGTTCTTTGTGATAATCTTTTATGAACAAACTTAGTTTTTTAATCAGTGAGCAAAAAGCCATTAATAGTTACTATGGACTTATGGCAGTTCGACTGAGAAGCAGTTACAGTATTTCTAGTGCATAATGTCTTGTTGTGACCTCTTCATCAAATGGCGTGATCAGAATATTCTTAAAGGCTGTGGCAATCACGTATGAATAAATCATTATTAAAAAAAGAACAGAAATGCTTTTCAACGCAAACAATGCTTAAAAAAATCAAAAACTGAAATGATCAGATTTATTTTACTATTTCAGACTGAATTTTAAATGTAGTTAGCATGTGTCCATCATGACCCTTAATTGAGGTATTCATCTATTAAACTAGTTTTGGATCAAGGAACCAAGAAGTGCTAAATGCTAACTGATGTCCACATTTTAGCACTCAATCCTGCACCATTCTGTTCACTCAAACATTTAATCAGCACTTAAACAATTTCAAACACACATTCACACACATTTACTCAATCATTTACACTAAATACACACACATTCATGTACTAACACAGTATATATGTGTGTGTATGGTTTGTTTTGTTGCACATAAATACGCAGGACGGATCATGTCCTCATCAAGACAGCACATTGCAGCACAACCAAACAAATCGCATCTTTTTGTATGTTTCTGTTTTTTTAACATGGGGAAAAAACACAAGACAAAACAACACATTACCATAAATCATGGCACAACAAAACATGACACAGTCGGACAAAAAACGAGACAGAGCGGTATGTGACATTTTTTAAACACAACACAAAACAACATATAACATGTATTTTTTTGGTGTTTTTTTGTTTTTTTTGGACATAAAGACAGCACATCACTTCACAAAACAACATATAACATGTATTTTTTTGGTGTTTTTTTGTTTTTTTTGGACATAAAGACAGCACATCACTTCACAAAACAACACATATGTATTTTTTTGGTGTTTTTTTGTTGTTTTTTTTGTACATAAAGACAAACACACATCAGAAGACATCACAAACCAAAGATAATGTCTGATAAACTGAAACATCAATTAGAAAAGAAGAGAAAGCAGTCATGTACCCCTTTCATACTAGCAAAAAAATCTGTTTAAGCCCGGTAACAATCAGCTCCTGTCAGCAGTTTGAAAGAGTCTAATCAGCATTTCAGTCCAGGTTGACTAAGCCTGCAAGGGACAAGGTTTTTATCGCCTCTGATCCGCTTCAGTGGGAACATCACATCCGAGTCAACCTGCTAATTTAAGTCATGACTTCGGCGTGACGTGCTGGCTGACATAACATGGCGCCCATTCCCTCCGTCTGTACTTACGGGACTTTTGGCTCTCAGCAACAATTCCATCCGCCTTTGTATTCTGCCATTCAGCGCTCAACTGTTTGTGCCGATTAGACCCAGGTCTATTGGCAGAGGGGAATGAGTCACTTGCCAATTGTTAGCAGGTTAACCAGCATTGAAAAAACTTGTGTTGACCTGCTAAGTTAAGTGTGAAAGCGCTAATAGTGAGCCTCAAGCCGCTGCATCTGTACAAGCGGCCATTTTGAGAAAATTTAAAATCATCAACATGAAATGCATCAAGAGCTCAAAGATAACGGCTGAACATTAAACCAATGGATCTTTGCACAGAAGTCTCTTTTCAGACTGATGTTAGTTGTGCGTTGTCCATTCTCCGCTCATTTACAGATTACAGGGGTTAAAGGTTTGCGGGGCGCTTCCTTGGAGGGGCACCATCAGGCTCTTCAGCACGTCTCTTCTGAGACCTAGAACGCTGCTGGTTCCTCTCCAGGACCAAAACCTGTGCAGTCTGGACATGAGCAACTGTAGTGTTTAATGGCTCAGGATTTGAAGCCCCAGGCAGCAAAACAGAAGGAAGAGGGTTAGGAGGAGGAGGAGGAGGAGGAGGAGGAGAAGAGGAGGAGCAGATGGGGATAAAGGAAGAGGAAGGCCAATCAGAGGTAAAGGGAGGAGGGTGAGGAGATCCAGGAGGGGATGGCTGCTTCAGAAGAGGGGGTGAGGGAGTCAGAGGAGGGGAGGAGGTGTCAGAGAAGGAGTCTGGGATATAGAGGGAGGGGCAAAGAGGAAAGTCAGAGGTATGAGGGTCTGAAGAGGAGATAGAGGAGTCAAGGGCAGTGTCAGAAAAGTCGGGGGCAGTCTGGGGAGAATAAGAGGGACAGAACAAGCTTGAAGAAGCGACTGGAGAAGTCTGAGGAGGGGAGGAGGAGTCAAAGTCAAAGGAGGAGGTAAAGGAGGGGAGAAAAGAATCAGAGGTGCTTGGAGGAGCCTGGGGGGGTCGAGGAGGAGAGGTCTGGATCAGCGAAAAGGCTGGAAGAGACATCTGAGAGGAGGAAGAGTCGGAGTCAGTGAAAGAGTCTAAAGAGGAGATAGAGGAGCAGGAAGACTCTGATATGAAGGGAGAACCCTGGAGACCACAAGGTGACTGTGGTGGGCACGACCCAACAAAATCACAGGGAGTCCAAGAAGGATTCCCATTGTCCCGTCAAGTTAGAGCCAGAGAAGCAGAGGAGTCAAAGTGAGACTCAGAGGTGTGGGGGAGTCTGAGGAGAATGAGGGGGAGGACTGGCTGAAGTCAAAGGGTGGAGGAGTCTGAGGAGATTGAGGGGGGAAGGACTGGCTGAAATCAAAGGGTGGAGGAGTCTGAGGAGATTGAGGGGGGAAGGACTGGCTGAAATCATAGGATGGAAAAGTTGGAGAAGGGGGGATAGTCACAGTCGGTCATAACCAAAGGCGTCAAAGAGGAGTCTTGGTTGAGAGCAGTCTCAGAGGAGTAAGGAAGTGGGGAGTGGGATAAGGGAGAAAAGGGTCCAATAAATGAGATTGAGGGGGGACTGGCTGAAATCAAGGGGAGGAGTCTGAGGAGATTGAGGGGAGGACTGGCTGAAATCAAAGGGGAGGAGTCTGAGGAGATTGAGGGGAAGGACTGGCTGAAATCAAAGGGGAGGAGTCTGAGGAGATTGAGGGGGAGGACTGGCTGAAATCATAGGATGGAAAAGTTGGAGAAGGGGGATAGTCACAGTCGGTCATAGCCAAAAGGCGTCAAAGAGGGAGTCTTGGTTGAGAGCAGTCTCAGAGGAGTAAGGATGAAGTGGGATAAGGGAGAAAAGGGTACAATAAATGAGAAAAGTCCTCCATCTTTACCAATGAAGGACACTTACCTTGGCGGCCACAAGGACGGCTGTTTGGTCACCTGGACAGCTGTGTAGGCGCGGAGGTCTTTGTCCTCTGGAGCAGGAGAGCTGGATCTGGGATCTACAGACACAAACAAAACAAATGTGTCAGGATGTAGGGCTCAACGACTCAACACAACATCAGCACATTTATCAGACAGATTTTCATCAAGTCCTCACAACCCTGACGCACAGTTTCAACAAAGAGACACAAACACACATCTGTCATTATTTACAGTGGAGGGAGGAAACTCCCCTCACCAAGAGGACCTCATTCATTTTACTGTAACTGCACATTATTAAGTACACACTGTGTAAAAAAAGAAACATTATTTCTAAAGTTTTTAAGAGTTCAGAAAGCTAATTCTACATTATTCGACCCAAATGCAGTTAATACTTGATGATTAAAGCAGCTATGAACAGAATAAGGCCAATCAGAGCTTTGTTTCTTACTGATCACTTCAAAAATCGTCACCCAGTGAGTGCAAGATCATAAATGCACAATCACAGCAGAAGAGAGACATTTGCTCACCAAAAGCCCCTTTAGAAGAACTTTAACAAGAGCTACAAAGTGAAGTTTCTGTCTGAGTAGGAGATGTGCACCTCCAGATGGAACTTGTTGTTCAATAAAATCCTTCAGAGAGAAGTTTTAGTGGCAGGATTTTTTTCCTCCTCGTGATAAAGCACTAACCAGACCAATATGTACCACTAAGTGTTGCTCCTTTTGTGGACCTAAGTAACATGAAAGTAAACCAATGAGCTTCTAGGATTTTGTCTTATTTTTGACGTTTTTATTGTAACATCAGATTATTCGGATTGACCTTTTACTTCATGCACTGGTCGTTCCATTGTTATGTCAAATAGATGTCTTTTTCTGTTATTCTGGATGTTTCATTGTAATGTTGGATTAATCTGATTGACGTCTTTTACTTCATGTTTTCCACATTTCATTGTAACATCAGATAGATGTCTTTTATTGTCATATTTTGGACATTTAATTTGAACATATGGATGGGCGTTGGATGACGTCAGATTGACATTGAATACATCTTTTACTTGATGTTTTTGAGATCTAATTGTAACATCTGAAAGACGTCTTTACTGTCATATTTTGGACATTTAACTGTAAAGTTGGATTATTCGGATTGACCTATTACTTCATGTTTTTGACAGTAAATTGTAATGTCTTTGTTTGTCATGTTTTGAACATTTAACTTTAACTTCAGACTGACATCCTTTACTTCATGTCTTGGATGTTTAACAGTCACATTTTTTTTATGTCATGTTTTTGACATGTAATTGTTACTTCAGATTGACATGTTTTACTTCATGTTTTGGACATTCAATTGTAAAGTCAAATACACGCCTTTTCCTGACAAGTTTTTGGACGTTAACTGGACTGACGTCTTTTACTTCATGTTGTCGACATTTAATAGTAACATCGGAGAGATGTCTTTTTTGTTATGTTTTGGACGCTTAATTGAAATGTTTGATTGACGTCTTTTACTTCATGTTTTGGATGTTTAATTGTAATGTTAGATTCAAGTCTTTCTGTCATGTTTGGAATTTAATTGTTGAATTTAACTGACGTTTTACTTCATGTTTTGGATGTTCAATTCTAATTTTGAGTAGATGTCTTTTTATAATGATTATATTGTTTTTATACTCCCTTGTCATTTTAATGCATTTTTCTTGCTCTGTAAAGCACTTTGAATTACCTTGTGTAAGAGTTGTGCTCTGTCAAAAAACTTGCCTTGCCTTTAAAGTTGTATGTGTAAAAATAATAAAGTTTTAAATACAATCTTGAAGAAGAGTCTAAATCATCCCCATGTATCTTTGCTTAAAACAGCTCAAGTGAAAAATATTTGTGTTTTTTATTTTATTTAAAATAAACCCAAGAGTTTAACAGAAGCAACTACAACCAAGTAAAATGACAACAAACTCAATATAATTATGGATAAATTGAGTTTTTTGTCAAAAATAAACAGAATTGGACCTAAAATAAACAAGATTATGTCATGAAAAATTCCTATTTGGACAAACGTTTGGTGTAGATTATTGTGTGGTAAAGAAGAATATTACAGCAATTAGATATAACAGTAAACAAACTTGGATCTGAGCACAAAGTCTGCCACATGTTTTTCAAACAACTTTAATTCCCTCTATGTTGATAACAACATTTCATTATACTGTAGTCTGATTGAAAAAATATCTAAAAATCCTAAACAATGTATTGTCCAGGCCAGCACTAAATAAAAAAGCCCTTTTCTGAGTTAGAAGTCCGTGTTAAGGTGGTTTGCAATGCATTCAGAAAATAATACAACAAAAAGTTTCAACACAGTCTGACAAATGTGAAAGTTGACACCTTTTACGCTGAATTACACCATCCAAACATATTTCAATGACAGTAATTATCTTTAATAGTGGTTAAGTGGAGTCAAATGTAAGGGCTGTAGCCTTGCTAACATCTGCACCTTTAAGAAGGCTGAGACAGAGAAAACACTTAAAATCTGCAAAAGGCCAAAGAATATTAATCTTCATTAATATTTCTGATGCATATATCTGTGTTGTTCCTTTTGCCATGAATATCATTGAATCAAACCATTGAGTCTGTTTGGATGTTGTCATATTTTGGACATTTTGTAACTCGGATTGACATCTTTGACTTTATGTTTTGGATGTTTAATTGTAATGTCAATAAATGTTTAATCTGTCAAATTTTGTACATTTAATTGTAACTTCAGATTGACATCTTATTTGGACGCCCAATTGTAATGTCAAACAGACGTGTTTTTCTGTCCTATTTTGGAAGTTTAATTGTAACTCGGATTGACCTCTTTCACTTCATGTTTTGGACATTAAATTCAACGTCATATAGATATTTTCATTTATAATGTGTTTTTGTTTTAATTCTGCATTGTGATTTTAATGCATTTTTCTTGTTCTGTAAAGCACTTTGAATAACCTGGTGTACGAGTTGTGCTCAATAAATAAACATGTTTTGCCTTTAAGAGTTCTGTGTGTAAAATTAAGAAAGTTTAAAAACAATCTTGAAGAAAAGAGCCTAAAACATCTCCATATATCTTTGCTTAAAACAGCTTAGCTAGTTCTTGTCTTGTGTCTCAAACATGTTTGTTATTCCAACATTTCGATGTTATTCCTCTTTAACTGTAAATACTCCCTCAATATTCTGCTAAATGTGACGAATAAACTCTAAAAGACTCATTTCAGGACGTTTTACTGAGTTCGGCTGTTTTCACCAAACGGTGTTTCTGACCTGATGAAACTCGTGATGTTTAATGAAGTCTAAACTCTTACATTTCTCGAGTAAAGATCAAGTTTGTCCTTTTTCGGCTGCTGTTCGGTCGATAAATCCTCGCTGAAAGAAACTTTGTCACGGAAATCTCTCTGAAGATGTTCACAGTCGTCGTCAATCTCTGCGGAGTGCGGACTCACTTTGTGAAGGTTTGGGCTTTAATATTTTTCAAACGATATGATGTTGTTATGGCGACCGAACCCTGACGTCACTCACTGTCTAACGTTGTTTTTTTTAAGTCATCACGTATCAAAAGCGCCACTCTACAGTCACATTGCATAAAAGTCTGTATAGAAAGTGTTTATTTTGTTCACATTAGTTTGACTTAGCAGTTTCTTCACTATGTTTTGTATCTTTCTCAAAAACAACAGCAAACATGTTTGTATAATTCATGGATCACAATTTCCAAACCTATTTCAACACCTCAGAAAGACTTTAAAAATCGCATCATTTCTGCTCCATTACAAAAATATATTCATTAGGAAAACAAAGGAAATAAAACCTGTTACACATCATCATTGTGCCATCTCTATATTAATGACAGTCAAAGATGTTTTGTCCATAACACATCTAAAGTGTTTACACTGCATCCTAAAAATATTTGTATATTGTTTATTTAAAGAATATGAAGAAATTGATTAAATTAGTCATTGTTTTCACTTTGATTGTGCTACATAGTGTCCAACGTAAATAGAAAAAAAATTTCCACATTGGATGATTTATTCTAAAGCAAATTATGAGTCAAATTATGCATCCATAATGTAGAATTAAAAAAAAAAAGCCCAAGACTGCGGACGGAAAGACAGAGGACGGGAAGGAGCATTAGCCAGCTTGTAGCCATATTTTATTTATATTATTTATAGTTTATCTTGATCTCTTTTGTGAACTTTTGTTTATCTGTTATACTGAACTGTTACTGATCCTAATTTCCCTGAGGGAGTTTTCCAAAGGGCTTAATAAAGTTCTATGAAATATAATCTAATCTTAGGCTGATGCCTTTCCATTTCTAAATCTTAAATTTAAAATAGAATTCTGGTAACTTTTTGCTGGGGAATAATTTTTCAAGATTACGTCTCAAATTTCTTTTTGTTTTTCTATCTCAAATTAGTGAAAGAATGAGCAGTCTTTGAAAAAAAAAAAAGAAAATGCACTTTGATCAAACTATGGTTTGTCTTATTTTTGAGTTATACTAAGCAGCTATCATTTTATTATTAAAAAGTCTTTTAAAATGCATTTTGAATTGAATTGAATTGAATTCATTTATTTATTTCGGTCACGTCAGCACACTTATACGACATCACACATTGTCAATAGTTGATCACATTGTACATGTCTGAAAGGGAAGACGGGAGAAGCAGAGCTTATCTAGTCCTGTCCCCATTTTCTCAATATTTAGTCTCCTCTTTTCCATATATCATCAGATTATTATAAATTTTTATTCCATTTACAGAAGTGTGACATAATTCTTGACTGTCCTTAATTGTCCGTATTTGACCTTTTATGACCAATCCTTTGTTCCACGTAAGGCAGAGTCCAATCCTTTGTTCCACGTAATGTTCCATCAGGGCATTTTGGTTCACCCGGGCCAGCTTGACGGGTTGAGAAAACCTTATCGATTGCATTGAGAGCCCAACTTAGTGGATCCATTTTGAGACTGTCTGTCCCTCTGCAGTTAGTTGGATATATACTGCTACCTTGACTTGCACCATCACTTCATTCACTATCATTGTTTAGGTACATTTGGTCTTTCCTGCTGTCTTACAGACCAAACAACCCACATGTTTTGTTTCACCATCCTTCAGGTCTTTATATCTTTTAGATTATACACCCTTAAGTATTGTCATATATCATTTAATCATATATCATATTCATATCTGTCAAAGGTCATTTTGACCATTTTTCCCTTCAATACTTTCATGGTACCGCTGCATCTGGTTTCTCCTTGTAAGCTGTCCCATTGATTGACTCCATTAACTGTGATAGTCATGGCTTTCAATGTGGTTCTTACTTTTTTCTTTTTGAAAATCATTTCACCTCTTAAGTTATGTTTCGTCTGTCTTTTTATGAACCTTGTTTGTAGGTTCCTCGGTAGCTGACCGTGTGCCGCCTTGTACAATACCTGCACAGTCCTGTATTTTATTAGGTCATATAGTTTTAGGATCTTTGCTGTAATAAACAGCTGATTTGTGTGTGCTCCATAGCTTGCGTGGTGAATAATTCTTACTGCTTTTTTCTGCAGTGTTAATATACTTTTAGTATTCGTTTTGTAAGTATTTCCCCATATCTCACTGCAGTATTGTATGTGCGGTGCCACCAGAGCCCAGTAAACTATGAGAAGTGATTTCTGATTCAGCAGTTTTTCTGCTTTCCACAGTATTGATACACTCCTGGCTGTTTTTTTTGTATATAAGATATGTGAGGTTTCCAGTTTAGCTTATCATCAATGATTACTCCCAGAAAGGACCTCTTTCACAATACATGTAATTTTGCCCACAGCCCAATTTTTTGTTTATTGTGTGGTATTTGTAGTACACCCAGAGACTCCCAAGAATATACCTTTAGAAAATCCAAAAGTCATCCAGGACCTGTACTATGACCTATTTTATGATCATTACCATAGGTGTGAGCCAGGGTGCACACTTTACCCCAAAACTTACTCAAACACAAATAATAAATCATCAAATTGGGTCAAATCACCTTCACTGAAGTCTGGTGCATCTTTTGAAATCAAATGTAAAACGAAGTATTACAACTGAAAGAAGTTATTGAATTTTAACTGGAAAAAAAATTGGGGTTTTTTTATGATTTTTTCAACAAATTTAAATCTTTAGAGATGTGTCTGACCAACTTACAGTTGCTGGACAACTAAAATACTTACAAATTATTTGGCCACATATATATTCTCAAAGTGGGAAAAAAATCATCAAATTCTGAGACCGGTAAAGTTGTTCAATTAACAGGTTGGGTTACTGTGGTAGAATCAGGATACTGTTCCATGTCTTGTATATCAGGGAACCTTTAAAGATTTGTTCAGAATTCATCCTTTAAGTATGATTTCTTTTAGAATTTGAATGCTAGATTCAAAACAAACATTTCACATGAAATGTTATTCATTTTAATATTGAACAGCCACAAAGGGCCTGTATATTATGCCTTTGTGATGAGATAATAATGAGCCATTGATACAAGTAAAAACCGATGCAGTTTTGGATTGTTGTAATCAGATTGTATATATCTACAATGACAGCAATACATAAACATTACTTCTGTCAATTTCTGTTTCTAGTACTTATATATACATGTAATCTGTTTTATGGCCTTCGTGTCTTTTTGCATAGCAACGGCTTGGACAATTTTAATTTGTAGACTGGAACTATAATGAGGGAAAGGGGATCTGAGAAATCCATAAGATGTATGATTGGCTGGTTTTTTCATAGAATGGAGTCTTTGAATTTGCTTGTGTATGGTTGGAGGGTTTCTGATTTTGAAAATGTTTATAATATCCCAAATAATAGATTACAGATGCAACATGTGCACACATGCCAGAGGTTCTCTTTCCAGCAGGACAGAGACAATAATATGCCTTCACAGGATCATCTGATGCATTCTTGTCAAATTGAATCCAAACATTGTATTTTATTTGAGATCTGTGATGAGAATGAATCTGTCCCCTAATGAGATCAGCATCATGCTGGTAAACCCAAATCTCATAGTCACCATCATTTTTTGATGCTCAGCAATGTAGCCAGGGACTGTTTGATTTGGTATGTACCGCATGTTATGGTCTCAAGGTATTCAGATCCACATGAGGGGAGACATCAGATGCTTCAAGCTTCTGCCATTCACTCTGAGCTCTCGTGACATATTTGGGTCTTCTGCAACTCATTTTGTCAAAACATTGTCTTTTTTTAAAAGTGAAAGCATACGCTGAGCCATCTTAGTATCTCGTTCCTCTCGATCTGGATCTGAAACATATATTGGTCCTCTGAAGGCATTGAGACATGCAGTTACTATGCGCACTAATTTGCCAATGACCTCAACGAAATAATTTGAGGTAAGTTGTTCCTTAAACAACATCCACTTCTTTAAACGCCGTGGTAGGACTCTACTATCCATCTTGTTTTGGTACAGCAACGATCACTATTGGCTGTTGAGGAATCCAATTGGGATTTACCAGTTGGTAAAAATGACGGCATTCTAGCATCATACCCCAACTTAGCAAGAAGATCTAAGGCATCCCTGAAACCGCGATCTACAATCATATTGTCATTTGCTTCTAACCAAGATTTCAATATTTCAATTTTTTCCATGATGACTTATGGAAGGTTATGGAACGAGTTATTGTTGCATCATTTACGTTACCATGGTAGGGGACAATAGTGTCTAAAACATATCCATCAGGCAGTACAACTGACATGAATTTTAGGTAATTTTGTTTTTTCTGTCCTCCGTAAGATGCCCTTTGAAACTGATGATCACTGCATTTGTTGAGGTAGATATATGTACCATCTAAGATAAGAGTGACCTGGTCACCATAAAAAGCTTTAGTAAAGACAGTGTTGTGAGTTATGGCATCGTGGCGTGAAATATGATTTGTGCCAAGGTATTTGGGAACAACTATTGTGTTCAAAATATCTGCAATTGTATGAAAATATCTTGACAGTGTAGCTTGGGAAAGATTAGTAAGCATGGTCATTTGATTCCATGAAAGGTTTGTTTTCAGTTTTGCCCAAAAGTAAAGAAGCAAATCTATTGCTCTGGAACTATCACTTGAACCTGAAACAAGATCAGATTCACACATGTCATACATGTTCTGAAATTGCACCAATGTCCAGCCAGTCCATGCATGGCAGTCAGAATCTGACAAGGTTTCAAACTTCAGTTTGGGTGATGTCTCATGTTTGGATACTTCATGTAGAATATATATAATATATATACTTCATATATAGAATATATGAAAAAAAATATATAATTCAATTGAATGCACAATACTAAATTGAAGTTAACATCCATTTGCTGCAAATTGCATGAAATAAAACATTACCCTTGATATAATACAAGACATGGAACAGTATCCTGATTCTACCACAGTAACCCAACCTGTTAATTGAACAACTTTACCGGTCTCAGAATTTAATGATTTTTTTCCCACTTTGAGAATATATATGTGGCCAAATAATTTGTATGTTTATATATTGCTGTCATTGTAGATATATACAATCTGATTACAACAATCCAAAACTGCATCGGTTTTTACTTGTATCAATGGCTCATTATTATCTCATCACAAAGGCATAATATACAGGCCCTTTGTGGCTGTTCAATATTAAAATGAATAACATTTCATGTGAAATGTTTGTTTTGAATCTAGCATTCAAATTCTAA